>CAIGRT010162133.1:0-2500 GCA_903798405.1 Fraxinus platypoda
TCGAGTGCCTGCGTCCCTGACATGGCCTGCATTCGCGTGCCTGCGTCCCTGCAATGGCAGGACGCGGTGCTGCATTCGTGTGCCTGCGTCCCTGCAATGGCAGGGTGCTGCATTCGTCCCTGACATGGCCAGGACGCGGCGTGCCTGCGTCCCTGCAATGGCAGGACAGGGTGCTGCATTCTCCCTGACTTGGCCAGGACACGGTGTGCCTGCGTCCCTGACATGACCAGGACTGGGTGCTGCATTCGTCCCATGACCAGGACGTGGTGCTGCATTCGTCCCTGACATGGCCAGGACACGGTGTGCCTGCGTCCCTGACATGACCAGGACAGGGTGCTGCATTCGTCCCTGACATGGCCAGGACGCGGTGTGCCTGCGTCCCTGACATGGCCAGGACACGATGCTGCATTCTCCCTGACATGGCCAGGACATGGTGTGACTGCGTCCATCGAGTGCCTGCGTCCCTGACATGGCCTGCATTCGCGTGCCTGCGTCCCTGCAATGGCAGGACGCGGTGCTGCATTCGTGTGCCTGCGTCCCTGCAATGGCAGGGTGCTGCATTCGTCCCTGACATGGCCAGGACGCGGCGTGCCTGCGTCCCTGCAATGGCAGGACAGGGTGCAGCATTCTCCCTGACATGGCCAGGACACGGTGTGCCTGCGTCCCTGACATGACCAGGACAGGGTGCTGCATTCGTCCCTGACATGGCCAGGACGCGGTGTCCCTGCGTCCCGGACATGGCCAGGACACGATGCTGCATTCTCCCTGACATGGCCAGGACACGGTGTGCCTGCGTCCCTGACATGACCAGGACAGGGTGCTGCATTCGTCCCTGACATGGCCAGGACGCGGTGTGCCTGCGTCCCTGACATGGCCAGGACACGATGCTGCATTCTCCCTGACATGGCCAGGACATGGTGTGACTGCGTCCCTGACATGGNTGCATTCGTCCCTGACATGGCCAGGACGCGGTGCTGCATTCTCCCTGACATGGCCAGGACGCGGTGTGCCTGCGTCCCTGACATGACCAGGACAGGGTGCTGCATTCGTCCCTGACATGGCCAGGACGAGTTGTGCCTGCGTCCCTGACATGGCCAGGACACGATGCTGCATTCTCCCTGACATGGCCAGGACATGGTGTGACTGCGTCCCTGACATGGTCAGGACACGGCCCTGCCTTCATGTCCCATGACGAGCAAAAGTGAACATCGAGATGTTTTTGCAACGGATGGTTGTCGGGATCATAAGATGATTACTCGGCACAAGATTGACGTTTGAATTTCGTGCATTTGGACTCGTTTCCATAACATTTCCCACTTTCCCGAACCCGTCCCCCGACCCCGAACATGCACCGAAAAACGTAGGAATTGAAATTGTTTTGGGCAAAAAAACAATTGGTCCTCAAAGAGTTAACAATAATACACCTTCCATGATTTTTTGGGATTTTTTCGCATCCGTTTTCATTTTTTTCCGATTTTTCCCTATTTTTGAATTTTTTTTAAATAAAAAATAAAAATATTTTTTCGTCGAAAATATTTTTTTCAGAGCCCCATTCAATCAAACTTTCATCTCCAAAAAGAATTTTCCAAAAAATCATCCTCGAAAATCCTACAGAAAATGGAAAAGAAACAGTATGATTCCTCAGCCTTAAGACGTCCACTGGTGTCACTTGGGTTTTTGTTGCTAAGTCTATTATAGGGGGGAGGTGGTGCATGAGAGGGAACAAGCAGCATGATCAAGCTGCTGGGGATTGCAACTGCCTACGGGTAGCCTGCGTCCCTGAAAAACTCGGAAGCCTTGGGGATCGGCTCCGGCCGGCCCGGGCACGTTTTCCGTCCGACGACGGTGCTGCTCCGGCGATACTCCGGCCGGCGACCCCCCAGCAGCACCCGGACGCAAGGCATGAGTGGGCACGAAATCGCGTTGCGTGTTGAACGGCGACCCCCAATCGAGGCACGGACAATCAAATCCACACGAAATTGCGGATTTCGATCAAAAAATGGGGCGAACGCGTGAGGACGAACATCGCGTGGAGCGGCGATCGGTCGGCCTTCGCTTGGGTTCGTCCCCAGCGAAATAGTGCCCGCAGAAATCCTACGTTCGGTCGGTACAATCGAGGCACGGACAATCAAATCCACACGAAATTGCGGATTTCGATCAAAAAATGGGGCGAACGCGTGAGGACGAACATCGCGTGGAGCGTCGATCGGTCGGCCTTCGCTTGGGTTCGTCCCCAGCGAAATAGTGCCCGCAGAAATCCTACGTTCGGTCGGTTGGCTTCGAATTCGGTCGATGCTCACAGCGTACGGCCCGTCTTGGCTTGGAATCGATTGTTGCTTCGTTTGGACGACGGGAGGACCAAAACGTGGGCACCGAAATAAAACATCGTCGAGGGTGAGTGCGTGCGGCGTCCCTCGGGTGCGACGTGCAAGGCGATGTATTTGGTGCCTGCAATTGTGACCGTCATTGCACTCCAAACTCGGGCTGCGACGCTTCGGCT
>CAIGRT010162153.1:0-11528 GCA_903798405.1 Fraxinus platypoda
TTTGTGCTTTGATATTTTTTTATATCTGTTAGCTTCTCATCATTTGAAATCGATGCTCTCATTAGACTGTTAAGAATTAGGGTTCCATCTTAAAAGGTCAACCTTATTAAGAGGAGTAACACAATCCTTTATAAGTTGGTCTATATTTTCATCTTTATTCGATATTGAATTTTTATCCCTTAACACACATGATAGTTTTATTATGGCTAGGAAGCCTTGGGCCCTTTCAATTGGCATCAGAGCCTTCCATTTTTCTATATGGCCCTGCCTCTTTTGTGAATCTTATGGCCTTAACATATCCTGATTGTGGATCTCTTTTTTGTTCAAATCCACTAATCCATCGTACGTTTTAGGTGCTCAGTTGCGGACATCTCTCAAGGAATGAGTAGTCATATCCAAATAGAACCTTAACGCCTAGAAAGTTTATCTTGTGGAATGCTTTCTACAATAAACGGTTATTTAATGAAATGGTTGTGAATAAATTGATTCTTTAGATCACACCAACTACAAAGGTGCATACATATGTTCATTGTACCATTTTTTGGCCCCTCTAGAGAGTAATTTGAAAGCTTTGACATTTGTATGTTAGGCTAGCTTAGGGGTGGTCGATTTGTGCAGTTTGTGCCATATTTTCAACTCAAACCATTCCACGCGATTTGAAATTTTTCCAATCCAAATCAAACCATTTTATTTTTCAAACTGAACCAAATTATTATTTGCGTTTTGGTTCAGTTTTAATCCAGGTTTACCGCACAGAATGTTTTTTAGTTTGGGTGGTTCATTCAAACTCAATAGGTATATGAATTCTATGCTGGAAACCATAAAGGTAGTACACACCAAATAGCTTTGGATTGATTATTGTTTTCGACTGAAAAATATTTCACTAATTCAAATTTCAAACGTCAATCCCTCGATACGATGAAGAAAATTGGAAGCTTTACCTGCTTCTATTTTAGATTGTAGAAGAGCAAATAGTCTTGGAAAAGGAAATCCAGACTCCCCAAGTATATGAACATCTTCCAGACCAAGATTAATAATTACTTTGGTTCCTTCAACCAAAGTTCTACAATCATCTAGCCTCTTTAATACAATATTTATGTAGGGTGTTAAATAAATAAGAAGCTTATTAGCTGAGCTCTTGACGTCAAAGTCTCTAAAGAAAACATTCTCACGAAAGAATGTGATTAATTCATCAACAATATCAGTGCTATATCCACATAAAATTTATATCATTTTTAGTAGAAAATATAGTATATCTTCCTTAAAATTATGGTGCAAGTTGACTTTGTTCTGAAATTGGAGCAGGTCCTTTTATATGGCTTTGAAGAAGAAGTAGAGGAAACTAAGAGATTTAAAAAATGGATCGGTTCAATCGTTTACTATTTTTGAAAATCAAAACTTAAACTAAATTATTTTGAAAACCTTTGGTTCGGTTAGAGGGAAAAAATCGCGGGTCCACGTGGACCCGAACTAACAGTTTTAAACTAACGGGTTCGATTCGATTTGTGGTTCCGTAGTTTTTTTTTTTTTTTTGCATCCTTAGGCTAGTTTCTAAAAGTTCATATGAATATTATACAATCAGACACGATTGGCGATATTATCTTTCACATAAAACTTTTTCGCATATTGAAAATTTGAAATCTACTAGGCCCTCCCAACATTTTGATTGCCTTGAAGAAAGGGACATAATCATCATTGTCATCATATATGGGGAGGAGTTGCATGTTTGCTATTCTGTCTATGGGAACAATGGAGAAGCCCGGTCCCCTTTAATGGACTTATAGGCTTCTTCTCAACCAACTCTCACTCCAAATCCTCTCAAAGCTCGTCCCCAAGCGGCCTTGGTACCTTCAAACACTAGTAGACCTAGAAGGTCTCTGCTCTCACCCAAAATGAGACACTTTTCCTCCCATACGCTACGGCTCAATACTGCAATTCGACCGCCTGGAGGGAGTAGTGTGATGCATGTTGTCTCTGCGTGGCTCTCTTCTATGCTCTTGCCTCCATTCTCTTGCAAAGGCAAAACTCCATGTCCTTACTGCATTAAGAATTGTCTTATGGAAGCATTCTCATAAGCAAAATGTTGCATGTTAGTAGCTATATATGTTACTGTTTATGTTAACTTTACCACACTTGTTGATGACCTTCAATTTTTTCTTCTCCAAGTTTTTCTTTTAAGCCTAATTATTCTTGGATTATCATCACTATTTTGATCAACTTCCATTCATTTTTATTTTCTTTTCTTTCTTCTCGGTGTGTTTTACTATCTCGGTATTGGTAAGATTTTCCGCAGACTATGCCAAATTGTTGATTTAAAAATATAGATTGTATTTCTTAAATGAACTACATATTTTTTTCTCACTTACTCAAGAATTTTTGCTCTTTGAGTTTTTATTATTTTGAATCCAATTGTTTATATTCGAGAGAGATATTATCCCTTTTTCGCTGTGCAATTTATAGAAGATTGATAAGGGCATTGTAGCCATTTTGTGAGAAGACTTTCTTTAGTATTTTGTTGAAAATCATGATTAAATTCTCATTTTCACAACTTATTGATATTTGTGCTTTTATGACATTTGTCCAAAATACTCTTTTTGCATACAAAGGCATGGTGCACTAACATCAATGTTCTCATTTTCGAAAAGATATAGTCTTTCAAAAGTTTATAGTGTGATTTTAATCATTATCTTGGTTCTTTATCGATCATTCATTATCGTACGATTTTGTTCATATATTTACCGGAGCCTGAACATATTTGTCTCGTGTCAAAAAGCTTTTCTCACGTTCAAACCCGTATCACATTCGACTAGTAACCTGTCAACACGTGTCTAAATTAGCTTGTGAGGACGCAAGTAGGCCCGGTATCTGTTGGCGCATTTTTAGTTCTTGAAAAAGAACAAGAGGAAACCCTAAAAGCTGGAAAAATTTGATAGTTTAGTTAAGAAAAAATGAGCTCAGATCGTGATGTTCTTCACAGGAGGGTAAGGGAAGGTACTAGCGAAGAGGTTCCACAAGTACCCACCCCAGGGGATCAAAGCCGACCTCACCATCACCATAGGCGTGGTGGGATGATGTTAGCTGCTCAACTTACCCAGGAAGTAGCAACCATGACTGCCAACATGAGGAATATCACTCACCAAAACATGGTCATGTAAGAACTCCTCGTGCAAATGCAAGGCGGGGGGTCATCTAGTTCCCCCTTATGCACTACAAGAATATCATCTACATGAGGATGAAGTTCAAAGTCAAAGGGCCCCCATTCCCCAGTCAAGCCAGAGATGTAAGCCTCTTTGAGAGGGAAGTGGGAGTGGATATTTCTTCAAACTATGCTTTAGGCCACCCATCGAGGCCCAGGTGGACATGGAGGATAATTTTCCCCTGAATATGAACTAGAACATATGCCACAGAGATCTCTGAGTGTGTTTGACAGAATCAACCCTCCTGGAGTCAGGCATAGGCCATCCCAACCACCTCTTGCGCCTAGAAATTGGCTGCAGCCATTACCTCTTGTGATTCAACAACCAGAGGAAAGGCAAGGGCATGCCCCTCAGGCTACGCCACCTAAGAATAGGTGTCACAAGAGGAAGGAAACAATGGGAGATCAGGCGACCCGTCTCATCTTCTACCCAGATATCCGGTCGATAAAGAAGACTCGGATGATCCACAAAGATCTCGTTACCAAAACAACGACGACGACGAAAATTTGCCTTTTCACAAGAATTGAGGAATTTCTCTGTCCCAAGTCATTACGTGCCACCAAAAATACCAAAGTATGATGGAAGGGGCGACCCGGCCAAACACTTGAATAGTTTCAAATTGCACATGAACCTGAGAGGCGCCACCCCGCCGTCAAATGCCGAGCTTTCCATCTAACTCTGAGTGGAGCTGTAGAAATTTGTAACAGGCTGCCCTCAAGGAGTATCCGGAGCTGGCCAGAATTTAAAAGTATGTTCCTGAAAAGGTTAGCTGTAAGCAAAGATAGAGAAGCCCACATCCAATGCCTCTAGGACAATAGGCAGCAGTCTGGGGAAACGTTGAAAAGTTTTCTAGCCCACTTTACTGATGAAATGACATATTGTATTCAAGTAACTGATCTGGAAACGATGTCCGCATTACGGGGCAGTTTGAACATGAATACACTATTCTGGAGGGACATAAAAAATATGGACCCCACTAGCTATGATGCTTTATTGGAAATGATGGGGCGTGAGATCATTAATGAGGAATTGATTGATCACCGAAATAGAGCCAACAGAGGTCTCCCACCTCCACAAGACGACGCGGGAAAAGACTAACCTCTCATTTAATGGACCACCATCGGAACTAGGCGAGGAATGAGATTAATCCCAACTTCAGATAGTCACTCGCCACGACCATGTTGAACGTCTTGCCAGCATTGGCCTACGAGGATGTGGTACCTGAAACAGTGTGACATACTGGATTTGGATAAAGGGCCCCCCGAAGGCCGAGGACGGGGTTGGCACCTAGAAATAGACCGAACACCCCTCAATATTGCACTTAACATCATTCTTATAGTCATAACACAGTGGATTGTAGGGACATAACCCAACATCCTAGACAGATGAACTCTCAAAGAAACTAAAGAAATGTTTACCCCCTATGGACATGCCTCCGCTAAGACAAGATCACAGGCCTAGGCATGAGGAGATAACCTCCCGTCAGGAGTCGTCTCTACGACAGAGTAAGGACCGCAATAAAGAAGGACCTAAGGAAGGGCAACGACAACGTAGGTACCTTCCAAGAAACGCGGAAGGTGCTCATATCCATGAGATTGATATAAATTTTGGAGGACCATATGTAGGGGTGAGACACAGAATTCCCAAAGGAATTACACGAGAAAGGCAAATGTCCCTGATGACTAGCTATATATAGATAGCAGTTCACGAGGGAGGCCATTGCCTCCCATATCTTTCACTCAGGCCGACATCAAGGGAAAACACTATCCCCATTGTGATGCCCTTGTGAATATGGCTGTCATGGCCGGAAATAGGTTAAAGAGGATGTTGGTAGATAATGGCAGCTCCGTTAACATCCCTTTAGAGTCATTTTTGACAAAATGATTGTCGACCACGAAATAACTAGCATCGCGACCCCCTATATGACTTTACTGGAGATAGTATCATCCCAAGGGGTAAATAACCCTTGCCGTGGAAATGGGAGAACCATCCCCAAACAGCTTTAAACTTCATTGACTTCTTGATAGTAGATAGCATATCAACTTACCATGGGGTGCTGGGTAGACCCGTCCTGAAAGACTTATGGGCCGTCACCTCCATTCATCACCTATACATGAAATTCCTCACTGAGCAGGGGATTGCTACTGTAAGATGAGACAAAAGAGGGGCACGAAAATGCTACTTGAATTCCATTAGAAAGGCTGAACACAGGGGCGTCAATATGGTACTTATGGATATAGATATGGTGGATGTTCCAGAACAAAATTTCGGGCAGTGAGACATCGAGATGATGGATGTCATCGAATAGTTGGTAATGCCCTATAAATTGGACCCACAAGTCATTGAATCTGAATCCGACGCAGCCTCGGTGGAAGAACTTGAAAGTTTCCCATTGGATGAAAATGTCCTTCAACTACCTATCTATTATGTGAGTAAGGCACTTCTAGTAGCTGAAACCCGCTACCCTAACATGGAAAAGTTAGCCTTAGCACTGATCACTGCTTTCAGAAAGTTAAGGCCGTATTTTCAAGCTCACGCAATACATGTGCTGACAAATTTCCTGTTTAGGCAAGTGCTTCAAAAACTCGATGCCTCGTTAAGATTGTTGAAATGGGTTGTTGAGCTTAGTAAATTCGATGTTATTTACAAAACGAGAGCGGCCATCAAAGGTCAGGCCCCGACAGACTTTGTCGTGAAATTCGCTAATGTCCCAGAGATGGAAGAAACGATAGAACCTACAGAACCTCCCATTTAGAGTTTGTTCATAGATGGTTCATTAAGGAAATGGCCTCAGGTGCAGGCGTGGTCCTGGTTAGCTTCGAGGGACACAAGCTCAACTACGCAGTAAGGTTTGGGTTTAAAGCCACCAACAATATGGCTAAATATAAGGCACTGCTTGCCGGCCTAAGGTTGGCTAAAGAGATGCTAGTGAAGAGGCTGTTCGTTAACAGTGATTCTCAATTAGTAGTCAACTGGTCAATGGGAGTTTCACAGCAAGGGACAAGGGCAGGGTCGTGTACCTTAAATTGGTAATGGAACTGGTTCTAACTTTTGAAAAATTAGAGCTAGCCTAGATTTCCCGTACTGAGAACACCCACGCTGACGCTTTGTCCAAATTGGCTAGAAACAAAGATTCGGAGTTATTGACAATACTACCAATCGAGCACCTCTCAGAACCTTCTACTGCTAAACCCAAAGAAGTGATGTGGGTAGGGGACACCTACATGGATGCAGCCCATAAGGGCCTTCCCGGAGGATCAAATTCTTCTGGATAACTAAGAAGAGGCCTATACACTCAAGAGGAGAGCGGCCCACTTTGTATTCCAAGATGAAGTGCTCTACAAAAGGGGTTTTTTCTACCCCTCCTTCGATGTGCCGAAGAGAATGAAGCCATCTCTGTCCTCCGTTTGCCAAATGGGGTATTGACCTTATAGGCCCTTTACCTAAGGGAAGGGGTAGTGCAAGCTTTGTCATTGTCGCCATCGATTACTTCACAAAATGGGTTGAAACCGAACCTTTGGCCAAGGTTACGAAGGCCAACACTTCCAAGTTCTTATGGAAAAACATCATATGCCGGTTTGGAATTCCCTATTTGATTGTCTCTGACAACGGGCGTCAATTTGACAACCAAAAGGTTAGGGATTTATATGAAGAACTCGGAATAAAAAAGTATTTTTCAACACCTCACCACTCTCAAGAAAATGGGCAAGTGAAGGTTGTCAACAAGACCATTAAGTTTACGTTAAAGAAAAAACTCCATGCCTCCAGGGAGCATGGGTGGATGAGCTACTACAAGTATTATAGGCAATCTGAACTACGAGTCGAACCCCAACATGAGAAACCCCATTCTTGATGGCTTATGGTATAAAAGGAATGAGCCCGATAGAGGTTGGTTTACCCTCTCCTCGTCGATTGCAATTCAACGAAATATCCAACGATGAGCTCAGAAGAAATGAGCTTGATTTCCTTGATAAAATGAGGGATGAATATCAAGTGAAACAAATCTCATACCAAAGGAAGATGACCCGCTACTACAATGCTAAAATTAAGAAGAGGTCCTTTCGGGTGAGCAATCTCGTGCTTCGAAGAATCTTCATATCCTCCAAGAAACCAGAGCGAGCAATTTAGGTCCAAATTGGGAAGGACCATATCGCATCAAAGAAGAGTTTCGACTGAGTACTTATTGGAAGGCCTAAATGGGAAAGTGCAACCGCGCCCGTGGAATATATAACATCTTAGAATGTACTATCAATGAACGGGATATGGCTAGAGGAATATGCTTAGCATTTGTAAATATTCTGAATTTCAATAAAATCATGTTTTCGACAAAAATGCCTGAAGGACTAGCCTCCCATGACGAAGCTGAACATCATGGGAGAAGCATCCACATGGATGAATCATTCACCATGTGGGGGAAGCATGGGCGTCTCGAAAGGGAAGGATCTGATCCCAAAAGGGAGTACCTCGTTGGCCCTTTGAGGCGTACAACACTAGCCTCCTAGGATGAAACTAAACATCATGGGAGAAGCCTCCACATGAATAAACCTACACCATGTGGATAAGTGTGGGCACCTCAAAAGGAGAGGATCTGATCCCAAAAGTGACTACCTCGTTAGCCCTTCCAGGCGTACAACACTAGCCTCTCAGGACGAAGCTGAACGTCATGGGAGAAGTCTCAACATAGATGAACCATCTACCATGTGGAGAAGCATAGGCGCCTTGGAATGGGAGGATCTGATCTCAAAAGGGATTCTCTCATTGGTCCTCTGAGGTGTACAACACTAGCCTCCCATGACGAAGTTGAACGTCGTGGAAGGAGCCTCCATATGAATGAACCATCCACCATGTGGGGAAGCGTGGACACCTCGGAAGGGGAGGATCCGATCCTAAAAAGAATTACCTCGTTGGTCCTCCGAAGCGTACAACAAAAGCCTCCCATAACGAAACTGAACATCATAGGAGAAATCTCTAAGGTGCTTCGGTTCTACTTATTAAAGTTCAGGTTCTTAAAGTTCAAGTGCTTCAATTCTACTTATTAAAGTTCAAGTTTTTCAAGTTCAAGTGCTTCAGTTCTACTTATTCAAGTTCAAGTTCTCTAAGTTCAAGTGCTTCAAGTTCTACTTATTAAAGTTTAAGTTTTTTAAGTTAAAGTGCTTCGAGTTCAAGTGCTTCAGTTCTACTTATTAAAGTTCAAGTGCTTCAAGTTCTACTTATTAAAGTTCAAGTTCTTTAAGTTAAAGTGCTTCAAGTTCTTTGAGTTCAAATGCTTTAAGTGTTTGAGTTCTACTTATTAAAGTTTAGGTTCTACTAAAAGTAAGTTCAAGTTATTGAAGTGCAAAGCATGGTCTAATTGCTGAAG
The DNA here is from genome assembly GCA_903798405.1 of Fraxinus platypoda. Lineage (NCBI taxonomy): Eukaryota > Viridiplantae > Streptophyta > Magnoliopsida > Lamiales > Oleaceae > Fraxinus > Fraxinus platypoda. Next base: position 8,557 of record CAIGRT010162153.1, read on the forward strand.
TGTTTTTTGAGATTCCAACTCAAAAACAAGAAATTAGAAAAATAAATACTTCATTAATAAAGATTTATACATTGGAGGGCCCCATCCATTACATGAAGAAAAAGAAAAAAAAATACAAAAGAATCCTACACTACGCTGAAGGCAAGGAGTATGATGCATCCCTGGCAGATGCCTCAACAGTTTCTTGACTGATTGTTTCTTGTGGGGCATCTTCTGGTCTAGCCTCGGCCTCAACTGCATCATCAGTAGGGTCTGGGGAACTTCTTCCAAAAATTCTACCATAAGATCAGAGGCATCAAGCTCCGGGTAAAGCTCCCCAATCCTTTCCACCACTTTGGCATAAGCGAACCTCTTTCAATAAGCATCGAAGCGCTAATACTCTTCGGTGACATAAAAGTTGGCAATATAATTTTTCACCACCTCTTCTCCTGCCATCTAAGTATCAGCCTTGGACTGCTCAGCCTTCTTTACGTAGTACCTTATTTGGGTCTCTAAGAACCCATTTGCATCCTTGACCCCAACAACCTCCAGGTTGGCCTTCTCCAAGGCTTCGGCCGTAAGCTTCTGATGATTGTTTGAAGTTTCCACCCTTTTTGTTAAGGATGCAACCTTACACTGGGATTCATGAACCACCCTCTTTAGAGCTTCGATCTCCGCCAAGGAAAAGTCCAATTTGGCTTCCTCTTCAGCTCGCTAGGCTCTTAGCTCTTCAGTTTTAGACTTAATTTTCTTCATCTTCTCCTCCATTGAGGCCAACTTCTCAAATGACTCACGATTGTGCGTTTGGATATCTCTAAGCACTTCCAGGCACCCAAGGAAAACCTCAAAGGCCCCGGCACTTTGGCTGACGAGATTCGCTGTGAGGTCTACAATGTCGCAGGTAGAGACATAGTTCTGTCACCTTTCAGTCTAGAATGTGTAAAAATTGGCAGTGGCTCCACGAACTTCAGGCGGTAGCATCTCCATTACCGCTGGAAATTTTCTCATCATCCCCCGCCAAGAACCTCCCAGACTTCCCAGGGTTCCTCACCACCGACACCTTTTTTGCAACCTCAGAGGTCTGCTCTGACTCCTTCGTAGCCTCTTCAACGTCCTTCCTCACCTTCTGGGCCTTGGCAGCAGTGAATGAAGCCTGCATTAGCTAGGGGAAGGAGGCAGGGTCTGCTGAGTAGGTGGAGCAATAGTTTGTCCTAACTTCCCGGACGAACTGGTGGAGTGGGATAACTTCCTCTTTTTCTAGGGTTCATCCACTTTCCCTTTGCCCTTATCAGTCCTTTGGGCCTCTTTCTTCCTCACTCCTCTTAGTTTCAATTTGTCCCTAACGTGATTCGCACCACCAGATGAGGGCTTTAAAGCCCTGGTGTTCACAATAAAAGTGGCTCACATAATTGACGCCTTGTTAGGATTGGGGTATTTCTTCTTCCCAAAGTCAGCTACAAAAAAAAGTAAAAATATGTTAACACTCAAGCAATGTATCAAACAAAGGGAATCAAAATCTACATTTTGAAGCCATTAGTTCGAAGTCCAAGAAGAACTTGCTTCAGTCGATGAGGCAGTCAAAGTGGCGTGACCTCTGTAGGCATCAGTAAATATCTTCAATAACTTCCCACTTAGCTTGGGAAAGTTTGAAATAGGACCTGCAACTGCACAACGAAGGGCATCAGACAAGTAATAAATGAAAAGAAGAAAGTAAATCACGGGCTTCAGAGTACTAGGTCATCACAGTGCAAGTTGGGGCTTTGTCCCCCTCGACAATCTGCCACTTGCCTTTGACCCAAAACCAAGACTCCTTCCAACCCTTTATGGAGGAGGGCAGACCCACCACAAAAGGAGAATGAGCCCCCCAAGGGGTCATGTAGTACCACCATTTGGACTCCCCCTTCCCAAGAATTCGTGGTTAGAAAAGTGTTTGGAAGACGTAGAGGGGCATATCATCGCCAAGCGAGGTCTCTTTCTAGAGAAAATATGCCCCAACCAATTGGCTTCATCCATTTGACAACAACTGGGTAGGAGCCAACATGTAATACCTCAGCACCGCCTTAAAAAATGGGTGCACAGGTGGCCGTATACCTGCCCTAAAGAGGAACTAGCTTGTGGCCACACATTCTAGCCTCGGATAGCAGGCACGTTCGTGGGCTTCGGGCACTAAGAGTTCTATGGAATTTGAAATTCTAAATTTCTCCCTAATTTTAGCCAACTTTGCAGAGGTCATCATAGAAGGGATTCTAGCAGCCCCCCAACCTGCCTTGTAATCTATGGGACCCTCACTCATTTCTCAGTAATCTTCGCCCGACCCCATGACGAAGCTTGTTCCCCAACCCTAGCAACGGTGACCCTACCACCACTTGCACTTGACCCAGATGCCACTAAAATTGAAGAAAGAAGGAAACAACAAACGAAAAGAATGGAAAGATAAAGGATTCAAGGAAAATTACCTTAAGTAAAAGAAGACTAGAAACGCGACATCGCCGGAGAAAAATAATAGACTCGAGAGGATTTTTTGATTGCGAGAGAAGTTTTGAAGTTTTCAAACGTGAAGAAAGTGACACCAAGACTGATTTTTTGCTTTTATAGGAAGAAGTGGATGAAGCTCAGCCATTGGATTTAGATCCACTTCATTTGAAGCGTTCATTATCAAGACTCATCTGAGACGTTGAATTTACACAGTTTTTGTCGACTACGCTGTAGATTAATGTGTGTTTCTCACACACAAGCCTCGGCGCGTCGATTTGAACTTGCGATAGCTTGGCCATCACTACGCATTTAATATGAAACGACATTACATGTATTGGAAGTCGAAATGCCTCAATTGTCTCTCATTGGAAATATACAAAAAATAAAATCATTGGCGTAATTATCCATAACATATTTTGTTGACAACTAAAAAGGAGCCTTGACAGTTCAATACTCCCTGCTTTGGCTCAAAATTATAAAGTTTAGCTACAATTAAAAAGGAGCCTCGGCAGTTCAGC
>CAIGRT010162161.1:0-16882 GCA_903798405.1 Fraxinus platypoda
TAGAATAATATAAAAGTACCATTTTGCCCCTTCTACATTAGTCAAACGAGGTCAAAAAAATTTTTAATGGTCAACTAACGGTCAAATGGATGGATTTCATCCATCGGATTCCAGCTGCGACATTTTTAAAAGTTTGGTACATTTGGTGACACAAATGAAAGGTTTGGACAAAGTATGCCTAAATGTGAAATATTTGGTATCGTGGCTGCAATTTTCCCTAATATCTAAGGACCCATACATGTATCTGTGTGAAACGACAATTATACCCTACATCATCCAGCACCAGGGAATTCTCAATATATAGATACTGATCTACAAATTCAATCTGTCACAGAATTTGGCATTGAAGCATTTCTTATCAAAGATCCACTTTTTATGGTCATCTAGTTGCTTAAGCTTTACCATACGAGTTCTGCACTAGTATTTAATAATATCTCACTCCAATAATCACTACCTCTTCTTCTTGGAGTCTTTTAATCTGAGATACAAGAAACCCATGTTTTTCCAAAACTCCATTTCAAGTTTTTTTCATGATTTTGAGATGGGGTTCAAGAAGTAGCTTGAGAGTTCACATTTAGCTTTTCTTGAGCTATAAACACATGTACAGTGACGCCTGGCTTCAAAGAGATCTACGATGGAGGCTAATATCCAGATAAGAATTGCTGCAACACTCTTTCTCTTTTGTATTTCAGTTGTTTATTGCGTTACAGACCCCAATGACCTAGCTGTATTAAATCAGTTGAGAAAAGGTTTGGAAAATCCCGAGCTCTTGAATTGGCCTGCAAATGGTGATAACCCATGTGGGCCTCCAAGTTGGCCACATATATTTTGTTCTGGCAATAGAGTTACACAGATTCAAGTTAGGGGTTTGGGATTGAAAGGCCCTTTACCTCAGAATTTTAACCAGTTGTCTATGTTGCAAAATTTAGGCCTGCAGCAGAACCAATTTAGTGGGAAGTTGCCATCTTTTAGTGGTTTGGCTGAATTGAGGTATGCTTATTTGGATTTCAACAATTTTGTTTCAATTCCATTAGATTTCTTTAGTGGGCTTGTGAATTTGGAGGTGTTGGCATTGGATAATAACCCTCTCAATTCCACCACTGGATGGTCACTGCCTAGTGACTTGGTAGGTTCGACTCGATTGACGAATCTTACTTTGATAAACTCCAATTTGGCCGGTTCTTTGCCTGAATTTTTGGGAAATATGACATCTTTAGAGGTTTTGAAGTTGTCTATGAATCGGGTTGTTGGTGGTATTCCAGAGAGTTTTAGGGGTTCAATGTTGACTATACTTTGGTTGAATGGGCAGTCTGGTGATGGCATGACTGGTCCAATTGATATAGTTGTGTCAATGGAGTCACTTACCAGTCTTTGGCTCCATGGGAATCATTTTTCAGGTAAGATCCCGGAGAATATTAGTAACTTAGTTTCTTTGCAGGATCTTAATCTAAATACCAATCAACTTGTTGGTTTGATTCCCAATAGCTTGGCAAGTATGCCTTTAGGCCATTTAGATCTGAACAACAATCATTTCATGGGTCCAATGCCAAAGTTCAAAGCTATCAATGTTACTTATAAGTCGAATCCCTTTTGTCAATCTAATCCGGGAGCTCCCTGCACTCCGGAAGTTATGGCTCTCTTAGAGTTTCTTGATGGGGTGAATTACCCCTCCAGGCTTGTTGAATCGTGGTCGGGTAATGACCCGTGTCAAGGGTCGTGGCTAGGAGTGGGCTGTGATCCCAAAGGAAAGGTCATTTCTATAAACTTGCCCAACTATAATATTTCCGGTACATTAAGTCCTTCAATCGGAAGTCTTGATTCTCTTACACGTATTCATCTTGAGTCTAACAATCTATCTGGTCCTATTCCAACAAACTGGACGGGGTTGAAATTTTTGACTCTGTTGAACTTGAGTGGGAACAATCTTTCCCCTCCTCTTCCAAATTTTAGCAGCAGTGTAAAGCTTGTCTTAGATGGAAATGCTCTATTAAACTCAAAACAGACTGGAAAAGCTCCTTCACAAGGAAGTGCCAGGTCATCTCACGGTTCAATATCCTCACCTGGCACATCTAATCCAAGCACTACTACTACTACAAATGGATTAAAGAAAGGGAAAAGTTCCAACACTAAATTAGCTGTCATTGTAGCCCCCATTGCAAGTTTTGCAATTCTGATTTGCCTGGTCGTGCCTCTATCTATTTATTTATACAAGAAGAGAAAAGACAGATACCCTACTCCGAGTTCCCTTGTGATTCATCCAAGAGACCCGACTGATTCAGATAGCACTCTTAAGGTTGCTGTTGCAAATAACACAAATAGAAGTGCTTCTTCATTGATGGAAAGTGGTTCGGCCAGCATAAACAGTAGTCAATCCCATGTTATTGAGGCTGGAAATTTGGTCATATCAGTTCAAGTTCTTAGAAACGTAACCAAGAACTTTGCCCCAGAGAATGAACTTGGTCGGGGTGGTTTTGGGGTAGTTTATAAGGGAGAATTTGTTGATGGAACTAAAATAGCTGTGAAAAGAATGGAAGCTGGTGTAATTAGCAGCAAAGCGTTGGACGAATTCCAATCTGAAATTGCTGTTCTTTCTAAAGTTCGTCACAGGCATTTAGTATCTCTATTGGGATATTCTATTGAAGGCAATGAAAGAATTCTGGTTTATGAGTATATGCCTCAAGGGGCTCTCAGCAAGCATCTTTTTCAATGGAAGAGTATGAAACTCGAGCCTCTCTCTTGGAAGAGGAGGCTAAATATTGCCCTGGATGTCGCTAGAGGACTGGAGTACCTTCATACTTTTGCTCATCAGAGTTTTATACACAGAGACCTCAAATCTTCAAATATCTTACTTGGTGATGATTTTCGTGCGAAAATATCAGATTTTGGTCTGGTTAAACTTGCTCCTGATGGAGAGAAGTCGGTGGTGACTCGGCTAGCTGGGACTTTTGGGTACCTGGCTCCTGAATATGCTGGTAAGGATTTTGTTATTGTTCTGCTCTCTAGTACACGGTAAATATAATTTTTCATTTAAGTGATATGTGATTTTGTTCCATACTTATACTGCTTTAAAATGAGACAATCTAAAATCTGAAACTTCAATTAACAATCTGGTGCGAGCTTCAAAAAAATAAAGAAAAATTACACCCAGTATAATAAATACTAAATGAATAAACTAGCTTGTCTGGTTATATGATCTTCTAATAGGCTTATTATTTTGCATTGTAATAATCTTTCATTAGTATCTAAATGTTTTAGTCTTCAATTTTGAAATATGATGAGAATCATGTATTCCTTTTATTCAGTTACGGGTAAAATCACTACAAAAGCCGACGTGTTCAGTTTTGGTGTTGTGTTGATGGAGCTGTTAACCGGCATGATGGCACTTGACGAGGACAGACCCGAGGAAAGCCAATACTTGGTTGCATGGTTCTGGCACGTCAAATCCAGTAAGGAGAAACTAGCGGCTGCCATTGACCCTGCTTTAGACGTGAAAGAAGAAACATCCAATAGCATTTCCATCATATCTGAACTGGCTGGTCACTGTACATCTAGGGAGCCTAATCAACGACCCGATATGGGGCACGCTGTGAATGTCTTGGTTTCCCTTGTCGAGAAATGGAAACCACTTGATGATGATACAGAGGAGTGTTGTGGTATTGATTACAACCTTCCCCTTAACCAAATGGTGAAAGATTGGCAAGAAGCAGAGGGAAAAGACACGAGTTTTATGGATCTTCAAGATAGTAAGGGTAGTATCCCAGCTAGACCTACTGGATTTGCAGAGTCATTCACTTCAGCCGATGCCCGGTAGACGAAGCATTCTCCCGCTTTTGTTGATATGTAATAGGTGTAGATAACATGTGTTTATGTTGTGTGTGAAAATTGATTGTTTTCTTGATTATAATGGAAATTTGAAGTTTACACTATCTTGTGTAGGCTTCGATTTCAATCTTGTGAGATGTAAATATAGGTATGAAGAACACTTTCAGCTCTTAAGTACTTTGTTTCGTCAATTCCGACACAAATATTTGTCATAATTATCGTTCTTAGGTTTCATGGCTTGTAAGGGAGGGGTTAAATATCCTAGTTGCTGTCGAACTTCTTCAAATGTTCCTAGATGTCATTTAATTTGAAAAGTTTTTTAAGTTAACATCCAACTTTCTCAAATGTTTCCCAATTAGTATCAAACTTTGAAACTTTTTCGAGTTCTCCTCGAACTTTAATCAAATATTATTCTTTCCATCAATTTGACACTAGTCATTATGAAAATGCGTGTTACTCGTGATTCTAGTGATGTGGCATAAGCTATGGTCGAAAGCATGTCACGTATAAAAAAATTGTATGCCATGTCATTTAGTTTTGGTAACTTTTAAAACGTCGACGTTATATTAGTATTTAAATTAAATGTGCACTTGATTCTGCAACTTGTGCCATTATGACAAAATGATAAATCTAATCCAAAGGGAGCCATCATGCAAAATATTGGACCAAGTGTCCAACGTACATGAAATAAAGCCACATGTACATCTCACGAACATCAATCTTGTCTCCTTTTGGCATTTTGGTCCTCAATCAATCTTCAATCAACCAATAATTTAAAACCACTTTTAAACTTTGTAAAACGATTACGTGTCCACGTCATTAGTCGTTTTCTACGCAACCAATGCAATGCGATTACGTGATTGACAAGGAATCCTTGTTAATTTCTGGCATTTGCACCGCCTTCTTAACTGTTGCATGTTATTATTAATTTTAAAACGGTAGAAGTTGATGTTAAAAAGTAGAATTAAGTTAAATTTACAGCATTTAGCTTCACAGGGGCTTACAAGCCCCTCACTGTAGCAGGGCCCCACCCAATGTATTAAACAAAAATTGTGGCCCCCACCCCATGTGTGTAATCTGGCAGGAGCCTGTGAAGCAGGCTTCGGTAAGTGTAGCCTCTCTCTTTAACATGGTAGACTTTGGGGTTCAATTTCATAGAGAAATAAAACTATAAATCTAGTCATTGACGATCGAAGACTTTCATATATGTAACTCCATGTTTGACAATCAATATTTCAACGGCTTTGCTACTTGTACATCACAATGTACATCGGGGTGTACACCCCCCTCCCCCCCCACATGGAGGTGGGATCCGCTTAAATAAAAAAATATTTTATGCAGTGGGTCCCACCCCCATGTGAGGGGGTGTAACCCCTTATGTACAAAAGTTGATGTACATGTAGAATTTTTCATATTTCAATATACTTTAATTCTCATATTCATTTTTTATCACATTAAAACAATAATACGTTGTATATAATTTCAAAAAAAAAAAAAAATCCTACTTTTTAACTATATATTTTTCAAAAACTCATTATTCAAGACTATTTTTTTCAAAATGGTGGCCATCAAACAGGAGCTAAATTAAAGGGGTCGAAATTTGTCAAATATCTTTGAGCGCACGGTGGATGAAATAATCATTTTATATAGTTTTTGAGAGTTCGACATCGTCCCAATCATTCTAATTGTAAGCAAGGGTTTCATACTTCAATGTCATGACTTTCAATGAGTTTGGATCGGGCCATTGGGCTAAGCGCCTATTTGACAATCATTATTTGAGGAAAAATAAGTTTTGATTAGTGATTTTTAAGAGAATGTAAACAGTAGAGAAATTTTTTTTATTGTGTGAATGTATGGTTGAAAATGAGTGTATTAAAAAAATAATTTGAAAATAAAAGTAATGTTTTTTAATTCCACTAGGGTTATAACCCCGAACAATATTGTGTTAGGTAATAGGTTAAAAGAATGATGGAATTAAAAAATTCATTTAATTGCACTGGTCATTTAATATCATATTAGTACCACATAAACTAAGATTATAACCTGGATGAGACTAAGCCTCCGTTTAGCCCCCATTATTTGTCATTTTAATTTTTGAAATAATATTTTTTTGAAGAATGTGGTTAAAAAAGAAGAAATTCTTTTGAATTTACGTATAATATTATTTTATTAGAGAATGTATGATTGATAAAAAGAGAAAGAAAAATAAATTATAATTTTAATGAGACCAAACAGAGACGAAGCCCTTGTTTGGTGTGCATTTTTTTTCGAAAATGAGAATGAAAAATTCTGTCGTTATACAATGAACCTGACCCACTTTGACAGCCATGTTTGATTGTGTTGCCCGAATCAGTTGAAAAAAATTGTGAAAATATCATGTTGCCCCTCACTTGTTTATGCCAAATTTAGAAAAAATGACAATTATGACATTTCAAATGCCAAAAGACGGCTGATTTTTGTGTTTTCAAATATTGGGGCTACGTCTCCGAAATATTTGCTGTTGCAACGGTAACATTTTTTATTAATGAGGAATTAATGTGCATTAAGCAGTGTGTAAACAACGCCACTCGATGGTCAAACGGGCTAAATAACATCTCAAAAGTCCCCAAAGTTAGTGGAAAACTCATTTCTGGCGCGAAACCAAAATCTCTCGGATTTCTTATTCATCTTCTGAATAAACGAAAAACGAAATTGAAAAAAATGCAATCAAAGATCAGTTCGTTCTTCAGACCCAATTATTCTACACAAAAAGAAGCATCATATCTATCTCCATTAATCGTCAATTTGATGATTATTCTGAAGAATTCACAAAAGAGCTAGAAATCACCCTCACATACAAGCGCAGAACTCCATGCTTAAACAGGTACACAACCCAGATTACTTTTTGTTTAAATTCCAAAATCTATTTTTTCGATGTAACTTAATTAAGTGATATTTTTTTTTTGGTTGTGCTAATTTTTAGGTCATTGGTTTTATGTGGATATTTTGTGGGTGTCCATTCAAATGAATTTTCCGTAAGAAATATCCAGACGACCATAATTTAGATTTTGGGTTCATTTATCGTGTATATTAGTATGTGTTTTCTTCAACTGTTGTATGAACTATATTAATATTTAGTACTTTTCAGGATTTTTGAGAAATTTTTCAAATATGTTGTTGACAGTGAGAATGACTGTGGATTTATTAGCAAAGTATCAAAGAATCACGATTCAGAGGAGACATTAATAAATTTGGGACTGTCCGAGTGCGGGACTGTTCTGAACAAGAAGAGAAACTATGCCCAATTACACTTGGAGGTTGGTCAATCTAATGAGTGCAAGGAGATGATCCTCATGCTCAGCAAAACAAGGTACTTCATTGCTGAATGTTCTACTTTTGGTTTGATGGAAAACATTTAGTTCAATTTCTAAATCTTTGAGAAGTTTATACAAAAAGTGAATGTTCAGATTCAGGATGTTGTCAAGATGATGGAAATGGAACTTGAAGATGGACGGATACTTCGTAAGAACTGTAAGTGGTAAGGGATAACATTGAATAAAGATGAAAATATTGACCAACTTATAAAAGATTTACTATTCCTCTTAATAATGTTGACCTTTTAAGATGAAACCCTAAGTCTTAACATGGTATCAGAGCCACTCTAACGCGCAATTCGATTCGATTAAGACTCAATAAATGAGCATATGGATTTCAAGATTGATCTGCTCAAACGAGGATAAAATCTTACATCAAATAAAGATGAAAATATATAGCAACTTATAAATGATTCGTCTACTTCTCTTAATAAAGTTAACCTTTTAAGATGGAACTCCAAGCCAACTATAAGGTTGTCAATCAATTTCATATTTATGTTTGTAAGATTTTATATGTCTCTGCGTCTCATATGGATCCTAAGTAACATACTGGAGTCAAGTAACGGTTTATTAAAGTTCAAGAAACTTTAGTTGTGTTGGTAAATGGAAACAGTAAAATGAAGCTTTAGTTACTGGTAAGAGTTCGAACTGCAACTAGTCTCATTAAATAGACTGTACAAAAATTCATCAATAGTAGATAATAACAAGGGGTAAGGGAGTTTCTCCTGTACATGCTTCTCATTACTCTGTCTCAAAAAAATTCATCGTTGACAAAGTGCTTTCTGTATTACAATGCAGTTTTTGAAAATATGAAGTAACATGTTTAACCATATATGTATTCTTGCCATGATCAAGGACATATATTATATGCTATACGTAGATCAAATTTGACTTATATCTAACAGATTTGTTTGCTTTGTGGTTGACTACCTAAATATAAATGCCATAATTGGGTTCCTCAATGAAGCTTCTCTTTAAGCCTATTTTACTTTCTCTATCGTGACTTGTATACAATATATTGACATATATCAATTTTTGAGATTTTTGTAAAATATATATGCATTGATGTATTTGCAAAGACCCGAACAGTGTGGCGCTGGTAGAAAAGGATTCAGATACTCTTGAAATTATTAGGAAAACAACTTAGTATGTTGTGCATGTTTATATGTTGATGATGGAAGATTATGGCTTATCGGGATATATGTATGATAGAAGTTTGAGACAAATAAACTCAACTTTATGTGTGATGTACTCATAAGCTTGAATCAATATTACGTGTCTGGATCCCAAACTCATAGCTGAGATGCAAATTCTTCAACTTGCCCTTCTGCCAGTGTTTCATATAGAATGTGTTTAATGTATACAGGGCACCCAAAATCTCAGGGCCGACCTTGGTCTTTATCATCTTTATCTATCCTTTCTCCTAATGTGCAAACACTAATTTTTTGTTTCATAAAATACAAAGCTAAAACTATTCTCTAGCTAGCAGCAAATTTCAAATTTCATGCCTTGTTTACCTATTTGTTTCATCCCAAAGAGTATCTAGATATCTAGTTACAAAACTAATAAAGAAGGCGTACACAATATCCTCAAGCTTAGTGTCACTGAAAAAGAAACAAGTAGTAGTTCGGCTTCTCTTCAATTTGGCAGTGTGAGTTTCGAGAGGGAACTCATAAGAAGGGATTATTCTGCTGTACTTGCTGTTTGCAGCGTTAGAGCCATTTGGGTCACACCCTCTACAGGAAAAAACGAATTGCCACTAATCTACTTGATGCAGCAAGGTAAGCAAAAGTCTTGTTATTTTTTTGACCTTCGCATTTGACAATTGACATCACCAAAAGCTCTATGAATTGTAGCTTTTCTTTGTTAATGCCAGTTTAGCGTAATTTTATCTTGGTTCTAGGAAGAGTTTCTGCACGGGTGTAACTCTTGAACACACGCAGCTGGCCTTTTCTCAGCTTACCTCACTTGAAAAGGCTTTGATATCCACTTATACAAGAGGTTATTTCTTGGTCTACGCAATGGCAACGACTGATCTGAACTAAGGTTGGTCATGCATGTACTTGGATCGTGCAATTATTCAGCGGGTTAACTTTGTATATATTTTTCAATTGATATTCATACTTTGTATAGTCTTAAAACAAGTCCTAATGGCCCACTGACTGAATCGGGACAGTCGAGCCCATGAACGGCTCGACCTATTTGTCACCCCTAATGGAAAGTAGTACGAGTCTATTCCTCTTTAAGCCCCTGTTTAATCCACATTAAAATTTTTATTTTCATTTTTTTACTCATTTTCAACCACACATTTTTCAATAAAATAATATTTTACATCGCATTAATAACTTTTCCTTTTTTTTCAACCACACATTTTTCGTCAATCTACTATTTCAAAATACATTCTTCCAAAATAATGTGGATCAAACACACCCTTAAGGTTTCTTCCCCTGTATATATATATATTAAGGAAATAGGACTATTGAAAGTAGGTAAAGACAAATTCACCCTCCATTCATGCTTCTGACACTGACCCTTCATGTTTCTTGCTTGTATCCCAAGGTATTTACCAAATCCTTCTACCTTCCCACGAAATCTGCATTTTCCTTTCATAATTTTATTCCTAAATTATCCCAACCGCCTTTCAATTCTCATAATCTTAAAACCCCACACCTGACCAAATTCCTTTATCCAGAACTCTCTTCTTTCTTCTCTTTAATTTTCCCGTTTTGCTTACGTTCTTGAAAATTCTGAAAGGTTATGTTATTTGTGATAGTTTGGCGGAGATATGGTGGAAGATGGAGGAGGGACGGCTTTTCCGGTGGTGTTTTACGACGGGGAAAGGGAGATGGCAATTGGGGACGTGAAAATTTTCCCTGGGCTGGAGTACAAGCCTTTTCAGCTGATGCTCAGCCAGAAGATTGGAATTTCGCCTAATCAAATTTCGATTTACTTGGTCAACCGTAAGAAAAACCCTAAATCTCCATTCCCGGATGATCGTCGGCGAACTCCCATAACTGGGAAGGTCAACTTTGGGTTAATTTGTCGCCAGAAGGATTGTTGTTTTCTAGTCGTATTGAAAAGATCGCGAAAGTCGAGAAACCGGAGGGAGAGAGTTAAAGAAGTTGAGTTTTCTGATTCCTTGCCGGCGCCGGTACTAGAGAACATGATTCTGCTCCGTCGCAACCAACCTGTGCCATTTTACGATCATATTACGCACTCAGAGCTGGCGAATATGAATGATCGGCTTCAGAACTTGAGGGTTATCAGAGAGAATTACCAGATGGCAATGAAGAACCTGAATTTCAACACGGTTCATGGTTCGGACCAAGAGCCCTTTTCGGATTTCAATATGGGTTATCGGGTTTCTTCCACCATGATGATGGCGACAAATGAGACTAGGAAGGGTTTCTGCGCAACGTGCGTGGATGCTCAGAAGAATGGTAGCACGGCGTCGTTCCATCTCTGTGTGAATGACACCGCAATTGGTCCGTTTAGAACGCGGGTAGGGCCGATTAGTCGGCCCATTAAATCGCCTTCCTGATTTTATTTTTTATTTTTTAATATATTCATGAGAACATAATATTAATGGAGTGTAATATAAAAGACGTGTGTCATCCATGAGTGACAGCGGGTACTACATAAGTATATAGGAGGAGTATATAGGATCATTCTACCGAAATTTTTCTCCATTAGATGGGCCACTCATTGCCTTCCCGGCCGATCTACCTTTGAAGGGGAGATGAGACGGACTCGAGAATTGACCGGCCATAGGCTCATCAACGCAGATTGCAACGTTAAAAAGAGTCTATAACATTCAATTTGCTCTTGCTTTCTTTTGTCAACTGTAATCTATGGTTTTGGCTCCAAGATTGGATACATTCAAGATTTGAAGGCTAAGAATCTTGAAATTATCACCTTTTTTTTCTCATTCGTTGTTGAGTTCTCTCCGATAATTCATGGTTGAATGTCCTAATTACTACGTAAAAAATGGCTGACTGGGCAGTAAATTTAGGACACCCCTGAAATATGTTTTCTATATGCAAGTGAATTTCAACCACTAAAATTATTGGCTTTATTACCTCAGCATACATTTTCAAACAAGAGGCTACTCTCCCTCTTCAATTCGATTGGGCTATAGGGATCCAATTGTTCTTCTTTAGTTGTCTCTCCGCCCTTAGAGAGACAGGAGGGAGGGGCAGCCATGTCTCTCCCGGTCGACGAGGAATCCAAAGGACGTCCTTCGAATGTGTTACATCCTCCCTATCAAGAATTAGCGCAACCATATCATGACGGTCCTGGCTATTCAACAAGTACAATCCGGCCTATCCATCGTCTAATAAATTACCAGTCCCAACCACCGAGCACAAACCGAGCAATACATTTTGTTGTGTCGTGCTTTGCCTTACGGTTGTGTTAATCTTTGGCGCAGTCCTCTTGAGCCTCCTATTGTGGTTTCTTGTCGGTTCAGACGTTCCCAATTTTGAAATTCAAATGTTTTCCATTCCCAATTTCAACTTCACGGATACAAAGTTAACGGCTAATTGGGAATTCAGGTTGAACATAAAGAATCCAAACCGTAAACTGGAAATTTCTTTCGATCAAACCGAAAGTAGCCTTGTTTACAAGAATTTCATTGTCGATACATCCTTGGTTGATTCTTTTCAAATGGAGAGCAAAGAAGAAATGGATATGGATACCAACTTTTTCGTGCCTGCTTCTGATGACACATATTATAGCACGACTGAAGCGCCATGGGTGAAAGATATGCTAGAAGATCGACGTAAAGGGAGCATGGTTTTTGAAGTTAGGATCATAGCAACAGCTACATTTATGGCTGGGGAGTTTTGGAGAAGACAGACAACCTTAAAAGTTGTATGTGTGGAATTAAAGGTTGATTTTCCGGCTCCAACGGGTGGTGGTACATGGAATGGTGACAAAAAAGAATGTATATGTGTTGTATCATTGACCAATAAAATTCTTCTTTTTCTTGTATTGACGAGCTTTGAACTTGAAGAGAAATATGCATATTACTTAACCATCACATACTTGTCGCGGCTCGTGTAGTTAAAAATTAGTTTTTTAGTAAATCTTGATAAAAGTTGAGGAAATGTATGGTAAGTTGATAAAAGTTGTGGGACTTATGAATATCTGGTTGAAATTAATTGCATCACTAAATAACTTTCAAATGAAAATTTTAGTCTTATTCGGTTCTCAATTGCCATAAAGTGTCATAAGCTTTGTAACGAATTTCACATTACTTGTAAATTGTTCTCTTTGATTGTCATGGCAAGACAATAAATTGATTTGATAGAATAGATTCCTTTATGATCAAAGTGCCACGTTGAGAGGTTTTTAACGCTTAGATAATAACGGTAAACTTGCTTCCGCTCTGGGTAGAAAAAAGATGTTAAACTTTCTCAGAATTTGTTTGGTTTAGCTAAAAATTAGATTTTTAGTAAATATTGATCAAAGTTGATGAAATGTGATTGATAGTTGATAAAAATGTAGGTTCCATGAAATGTGTGGTTAAAAATGAATTTTTGAAAGAAAAAAAAATGAAATCAGGACCAAACAAGGGCTCAATATTCTAGTTGGGACCTGGAGACACATTCTTGAAAGGCTTGGGACCTCCGGTGCAATTTACCCTACTATAAAATACGGTTTGCCAAACACTGCTTTACCACTTCGTCTTCCACACTCCTACTTTCAGTTTACTTTTCCCTCTATTTTCATCCCTAAACGCCATAGCCATTTACAGAATGAACCTGTTCATTCACAGAAACAAACAAATTGAAGCAGCCCTTTTTTTAGGTCATAAATTCATGAACCTTTATCGTCGGTTACAACTTTCATCAATGAAATCCCCGAGTGTCAACAACAAAAAACACCTGAAAAGAAGCTCAAAACGACAAAATAAATTTAGCTATCCCCTCAATGAAGCTTCATGGAGACAACTCTCTTCCACGTGTGATCATCAAACCCTTAAACTCTGCCATCAAACTTCATTATGTAGCATCAGTTGAATCTACAAATTTCACAATCTGCATTCATTTTTTGTATAACATAGCAAATTGGCAATGGCTTCCTCTTCCTCCTCATCTTCCGCCTCTTCATCCGCCACCCATCACGCCGCCGCCTTTGCGTCCGACATCAATGCCGCTACTGGTGAAGAAAAAGTTGTTATTGAGTACCCACTGGAGATACAGTCGCCGGAGAACGTCCCTGTTGTCAGTGACAGCCCCCATTTACCTCTCCCTTTTCCACAGCCACAACCCACGCCAGAACATGCGTTGTATGCTCATCTCTACCAGCTTCCATGCCTTGATAGGCCCATCTTTTTCCGAGCTTTAACCTTTGCGCTACTATTAACTCTTATCACTTGTATATTCTGGTTTTTTATTTGGCTTGTAGTCCAACCAAGTACTCCTCAACTTGAAGTCTCCTCCGGCGAGCTTTCCAAAGTTTCAATATTCAATAATACAGCTACAGCCTCGTGCAAATTGAGCCTCACTCTTACCAATCCCAACCACCACTTGACCGCTATATTTAATCAAATGGAAATAACCCTTCTCTATATATCCTCCCAGCGTGTGCAGCTTTCTAAAGACTGTTTGCCTCCCTTGATTCAACCCAGGAAGAATGAGACGGTGATAATCACTGATCTCGGCTTCTATGATCTGGATCTTGGAAAGGATGTGGGCCTGGCCCTGAAAGAGGATTTGGATCGAGGAACTTTCACTCTTGGGGTTAAGTTTCTTGCACGGGTGAATTTCCAGAATGGGAAGTGGGAAACCAAGGCTCAATTGATGAAGGCATTCTGTGGAGGCATCATATTGATTTCTCTCCCTAATAACAACTCGAGAATTCTCCAGGATCCCAATCGACATTGTGCTGTTTATCTTTTTTAAAAATAAATGTCATGGAGATTCTTGGTTTTAATCAGGGATAAGAATAATAAATGCATCTTTGCACGATAAATTTTGTGTTGATCCGTCTTTCTGATTTATCAGGTGATATTTAATGAGTGATTTTATGGTGGATGCTCAATTTATAACTATCTTAGAAACAATTGCATAACTAATTTGAGTCCTTTCCGATTGAGATAATTGACAATGTTTCGCTTATGAACAAGGTGAACTAATTATGTTTCCCTGCAATGAATTGCTGAGGAAACACAATAAATTTGAAGAAAAATAACTTCTTTTTTTATTTTGGAATGCCATAATTTCTTGAATATGTTTTAATGTTATCTTTTATACAGATTAAAATTATTTTCTGCGAGAAATTTATTACTCAATCATTGGGAGCAGTCAAGTTCTTTCATCATTTGTTGGAACATGATAAATTAGTAGATTCACCACGCAAAGAATGGACGACGATTTGTCGTGTAACTGTTTTTATTTCCTTGTCTGGCTTTTTAATTATGCGACTTAAGGGATTTCTGTTATTGCAATATTGCACGTGTTGTGCGCCGCACAATGGTTAGTTGATGTTGTATTTTGGAATTGATTACTCTGTCATGACGTGACAAGGCTTTCCCTCGACATTATTCGAATCCAGTATTTTGGTTTGACAACATATATTTTGAAAGATATGCAGCAATTTCTCGTGAAAGAATGTGAATCTTGTGAAGGTCTCCTCTGAAGCAAGATCATCTCACTTGTGAGTTTGATCATCAAGTGCAAAACTTATGTGGAGTTAAGATTTGTCTTGAAGATTTCAATTGTCTGATCAAATCCTATGTCATGAGACTTCTCTTTATATGCTTTACACAGCTAGAGTCATCTGCTATTGAGATGGTTTACGTGCAAAATCAGTTTTATCTAAGCTGTAAGGAGATAATGGCATTCACTTTTTAATAACTGATACAACATTTCAAAATCTGCTTCTTCAAGAGAAACAGAATAGCATGTCTTCACATTTCATTCAGAATTTTGCCTGCCACCATGTGGTTTTGCTTAGAGATCATCACTATTTTAATAACTGATGTTTGGATTTAAGAGAGGGACTGGTTGGTTTATCATCAGTTTTCAATTTGAGTGCCTTGACGTGAAGTGGGATATAGGCTTCAGATCTTTCGCTATGTTGTGGCGTTTGAAATTGAGACCATAAATTCTGTGTTTTTTTTCATGACAAGAGAGCTTATCGTTACTTTGCTTGTATAATATTCGTGTTCCTCTCCAAGTTCAAGAATTTTTAGCGATACATTTGCTGCTTAAATGTTCAATAGGTTTAGGGTCCGTCGTGTACTGATGACGAGGTATCTTGCATTAGCGCAAAAAATAGAACTTACATATGGAATTGACTGCATGAGTAAAATGTATAACTTAATACATCAGGTAAAAATACTGCAGAGGCAAACTACTTCTGAGTTACTAACAAGAAATTTGCTGATTCGTAAGTTTCAGCAGAATGGTCTTGGTTAGACCAGAACTTGATTCCAGTGCCTCTTCCTGCCTCGGACAGCCATTATTGCTTACCTGCAGGTGGCTTCAAGGTTACCTTTTTGGAAAACTCCAGTTCTTAAATTTCAGGTTGTGGATCGATTTTTCAGAAGAAGTGCCTCTAATCTTATGAAAGGCAGCAGTTACTCTACTTATGTGACACATTTCGTATAATCACACTTTTCATGCTATTCTGTGTACTGAGATATGTGTGCTTTTATCAATGTTAGCATAACTTAATTGTTCTTAACAAAGAAAAGCACTGGTTCAGTGCAATAGTAAATATTTCTCTCTTTTTTTAGTCTTATTTTGTTTGAAAATGCACTAATGCTCTGTTTGATATGTCAACTTTTCCTTGGAACTTGGAAAATCAATTCCTTTTTCTTGCTTTTGGGTTGTTTGATGAGCTAAATTTAAAACCAAAAATGTTTTCTCGGCTGTTGGGGCACGCGCCCAAATTCCATGAAAATAGGGAATTCATTTTCTCACCTTTTTGGTGGGAAATTAATTCCATGGATTGCTGTCCATTTTTTTTATTATTTATTTATTTTTTTTGACAATGGAAACAAATGTTATAACCAAGGGTAAAAAAAATTTCACTTTAATTGACAATTTCCATGTAAAACAAAGTCAAACGAACACTAAACTTTGATTAAAAAAATTATTTTTTGGGAAACAATTTTTTTTACCTTTTTTTTTTACTTTTTGGCAATGGAAACAAATTTTATAACCAATTATGGAAAAAATTATCACTTTAATAGATAATTTCCATGTAAAACAAAGTCAAACGAATAGAAAATTTAAAAATTTTTCGGGTGGAAAATTATACCAATCTAACGCACTTGAAATCATTTTCCCTACAAAACATTTTCTAGGCAATCATTTTCCCTGAAAATCATTTTCTTTCCACCCATTTTCCACCCTTGCTATCAAACGGACCCTAAGTATGCTTGATTATCAAACATCAACTCTTTTCTTTTGTTATTTCCAGCTTGTGATCCAGGACTTGTATGATAGCATTTTGACATGGAAGTAGAGAGTGATACATGTAGAGCAGGGGCGAACGCAGAACTTTAACGTTGGAAGCACAATTGAACTTGCAAAGAAATTGGGAGAAATTTTACAATCTAAAATTTACGTCCAAAAAAATCATACTCCATGTTATTTTACATTCGAAAATTTACATGGGATATAACTTTTTCGGATGTAAAATTTCGAAATTTTTTGAAAATTCCCTAATAATAAAATGATGAAAATTATATT
>CAIGRT010162172.1:0-16004 GCA_903798405.1 Fraxinus platypoda
AAGTAATCTTGGGAATTCCTCTTTCAACGCTCTCAAGTTAAGTCACTTGTCTTTCGACTTACCTTCAATTTTAACATTCTTATGTGGTTGATGAGTTTTTGTGACGAGCTTTTTCCTCTTTATTTTCCTCCTTGCCTTTGACTGGGAAAAGAGGGTTGTGATTTCATTGATTAGCAAAATGTAGTGCTCTAGTGGTGCATAGTTTGACGGGGACATGACATACAATTTTAGCTTGTGAAAAGTATACATAGGGAGATTAGAGTGGAGCGTGGGGAATGGAGGGGTAGCAAAATTTAGACTTGCTCCCAACCCTGGTGTCTCACCTTCCCCACTGCCCCTCATCCTCTCCTCTCCCGAGTCACTTTTCTTACTTACTCTGCCCTCCCACTTTTTTACTTTTCGGAAGTAGGCGGAGGATGAGCAGAACACGAGATGGGGATGTGGAGATAGGAGAGAGGGAGAAGAGGAGTAGGATGCTCAGAACATTGGACACGAGCGTGGTGGTGAAGATGGACACGAGCGTGATGGAATTGTTACAAGGAAAAAAAAAAAATTGCTAGCCAGTGTTAATGGAGGACTTGTATGATTACATGCCAAATAGAAACTAAATGAAAACACATGCCATGTTCAACAGTAGGCTGCAACTGATAAATAACATCAACTCACAACTCAAATTGATTGCATGGATACAAAAGTAACTTTTGAAACAACTAACAAAAGTTGAATATTATAACATTTCTTGATTGTACTGTATTTTATTTTACAATTTGAAAAACACTGAAAAGCAACTAGTTCTAATCACTCCTTGTTAATCCTTTACCACTAAAATCTCTACCAAGGAAGAGCAAGTTCCATATACAGCAAAAACTAAACCAAAAACTATGAGTGCCACATCCACAGCCATTACATGCCAACGCATAGCTTCTTCCTTGAACACCAACAGATGAAACAAAGCAGGCAACACAAATCCCAAAACAACACACACACTGCTCCCAACAAGAGACAAGAAATCAGCGAAGTTTGGAACCAGTAATGCCACTAAACTCACCACAAAAACCATAACCCATCTCAGCCACAAGCAGTACCTGCCTTCCCAGAATCTTCTTTCAATTACTTCATACACTGGATTCATCATCAGTGGAAATGTAAAGAAAAGGTTTATACAGAGACCTAATTGAACAAGGCTGCTCAGTAGGCCCTGCCCAAGATTTGTAGTGATTATGTCTTTGGTTTCCTCACCAAATGCAAAGTAACCCAACGCTCCAAATACTCCAAACATCAAAGAAATAACAGCCATGGAAAGGCCCAACACTTTTCCAAATGAGTTCTTGTCTTTGGTCTCTGCTTCCAACGGCAAAACCATTCCAATTCCTTCAAATGCGTACACAGCTACACCTAAGCCATAGAAGAACGTATTGAACCCACCAAATGCTTCCAATACAGGCCTGTTCTTAAGATATATCAGTACATCTTCAACCATTACAACCCCCATGGCTCCAATATCAACAACATCAGCAAAAATACTCAAAGGGGCCAGATGGGTCAGTGTTGGGATTGAATTCAATCCCAGTTGGAATGGAAAACAGCCCCAGATGTAGAAAACCTTGGGGGAAAAGCCCAAGATTCTAGGGTTCGGATTTGCAGAAGAAGAATGATTCAAAATAAAAGCCAAAGTGTTAGCTACGAAAATGGTATAACTAAC
This sequence comes from Fraxinus platypoda, assembly GCA_903798405.1. NCBI lineage: Eukaryota > Viridiplantae > Streptophyta > Magnoliopsida > Lamiales > Oleaceae > Fraxinus > Fraxinus platypoda. The sequence continues at coordinate 1,703 of CAIGRT010162172.1, forward strand.
GCAAAAACCAGCTTGGGACAGTAAAATCATGGCATCAACAGCAAATCGGCCGATGGGGCCGCATACTGCAAATCCCAGATCACCAAAAGAAGAGATCTTTGCAAATTTGAGATGGGTTTCAAGCCGGCGGCGAGTGTAGACAAGAAGCATCATACAATGGTAAGTGAGAAACCCCACGGAGAAGATCATTAGAATTCCCATGAGCCAACCTGTTTTCTTGAATGTATAGGGGAGGCCAAGGACCCCAGCTCCAACTATGGCTATGAAGACATTAGCAAAGGTCTTAGGGCGTGAAGATAAATGGTTTTCATTCTTGGACATCAGTGGAGTGTCTTCTCTGGGACCACTGAGGACATGGGAGGATGTACTCGCTTCATCTTTCTCGAAACCCATCTGTAAAAATCAACAATTTTTGATGAATTGAAATCGAGAAGATGAGATTTTTATCTGGTTAGATTTGCAATTTGTTGAAGATCGAAATTAATTTGAATGATTTTTTCTTATTTCTGTATTTGAATGAATTCGAGGAATTGGGAGAGGAAGATTATTGATCTGGGGCTGCTATGGTTTGAAGGATTATCAACAATGGCAATTTGAAGGCAATATTCATGAAAGTCGTATATAAAACAAAGGACTTCCGGAGCTTATTTTTCTTTTAATAATTTTAGATAATATATCATTTTTAAGAGATAATTGCAACAACGGTACCAAACATTTCATTAAGTAGCAGACTTTACCTAAATCTTTCATTTGTACCACCCACAGTGCCAAACCTTTTAAAATGTCGCAACTGAAATTCAAATGGATGGTTTCTATTAGTTTGACCGTTAATTGACCAAATAATTGATTTTGACAATAATTTTGACTGATTTTAAAAAGTTCAAATGGTAATTTTACATTTTTTTATAATAAAATAATCAAAATCAAATAATTAAAATTAAAAACTCATTTCAACATTCTTCTTCTCCATCCACCATGCCCACCCCCACCCCCAAATCTGCAAATCTGGGAAATCAAAATCCAGAATTTCTTACTTTTATCTGGTCTGATTTTCTCTTTCTTTTTTGGGTGATGTTTCTCTGAGAAGGGAGATTTTAGAATCAAGGGATTTAGGGCGTGTTCGGTCTAGCTTAAAATTCAATTAAAATTAAAAATATAGTCATTATTGGATTTCACTCGTATAATAAAAGTCAACAATAAAGACTAGTTTTTCAATTTTAATCCGATTTTAATATCTACCGAACATGCCCTTAATGTCGACAGGGTTTGATTTGGGTGTTGGGCTCCGTTGAAGCTCTGTTCTTGGTCTTACAAAGCTCATACGAACTAGACCAGATGAATCAATTGCAAAGAGAGCAGTGAAGCTAACGCCCGACAATATAACGAGCAGAGAAGACTCCGATTTTCGACAATATGGTTCAGAAATATGGTTCAGAAATCTTAGTGAGCTCCGCCGCCTACCTTCTGGTTATGGTCTTGATACCCTTATCAAGTACCATGTGATTACGGTAGAAAGCCACAAGTCTGGTAGCCTAATTTCAGATAATGATGCAATTAATTTGGACGGCGGGAAGTGGTTTTGTTTGGGCTGTTTTACAGTTGTGATATTACAGTTCATGGATTGAAAGGAATGTTGAATTGCTTGAGAATGGGTTTTGGATCGGGTCAAGATTCTCCTATGGCTCAGTTGGAACCTCCGATTTATTCTCCAGTTTTCAATGGAATCGAGGTAGCACCACAGGCGACGAATTTTATTGGTTTTCTTGAGCAGCTAAATAACACGATCGAATCTCTGGTGCCTGAACCGACTGTTTTTGGTGGGTATTCACCAACAAATTCGTCGAAATTTTCACTTGCGCTACAGATTTCTCGATTAATCACAGAAAATTTTCTCATGTTGTCAACAATACTGCGAAGCCATCCCTACTTGTGAATTTTACAGAGCCATCAACATCTGCGTGGTTAGAGAACTCCCCCTAATCAAACATTTGGTGCCAGAACCAGCTGTTTTTGGTGCATGTTCACCGACATAATCGCCTCACTCTTTGCAGGCGAATTTCTACGATATTGTCAGAATTTTTTCTCCGATTGATTTTCCAGATTTGCAGATTTGGGGTGGGAATATGTGGGGTGGATGGAGAAGAAGAAAGTGGAAATGAGTTTTTAATTTTAATTATAAAAAAAATGTAAAATTATCATTTTAATATTTTAAAATCAGTCAAAATTAATTATTTAGTCAATTAACGGTCACACTAACAGAAACCATCCATTTGGACTTCAGCTGCGACATTTTGAAATGTTTGGTACCGTTGGTGGCATAAATAAAAGGTTTGGGCAAAATCTGCTACTTAATGAAAAATTTGGTACCGCTGCTGCAATTATCCCAATTTTTAATTTGAAAATAATATTTATTGGTTTATTTATATCAATTTGAGATAATTTGTTGATAGGTCAAACCGTCAAAGTCAAATAAAGGGTTCGCTTGGTGCACTGGAAACAAATATTTTATGTTAAATAAACACCAGTTTTATTCATTTTTTGATATCAATAAAATTACTCCATTGGTCCCTTATTTACAAACTTTTTGCAACTTAATTTTCAATTCTATTTAAGTCATTGTTCGTCTTCCTTTGAAACAAAATTCTTTAATTTTCACTCATTTTCAATCACACATTCACACAATAAAATATTTCACATGTAAAATTTTTTTTTTCCTATTTTTTAACCACACGTTTTCCAAAAAATTACTGTTCAAAACATATTTTTTTTCCCCTCAATAATGGCCATCAAACAGCGGCTAAAAGTCGCACTTCCCAACCTTATGGGTAAATAATTAATTTATTAAATAAATTTAATAGACAAAAAAAATTGAACTCGTCACACTAGAGATCACAACAAGGATCTTCATGATTGAGAAATTGCACTAATCACCCAAACTTACTACGAAAATTTGCATAGAGAGTTCTTAATCTTTCTGAAAAGTGAGTCCCCAACCTTCAAATCTTAAAAGCAAAACCTTCAACCTTTTAATTGTAAGTTTGTAACTATAGAGAATGTTTGTCTGAATTAATGGTAAATTTATTCACTAAAAAGAAAAATGGAAGTGGCATAGGGTTTTCTCCCTTTGTAGTTTTCTTTATTTAGATTTAAGTTTAATAAGTGATAAAAATTTAATAAGGTAATTCTATTCGCTACCATTGTACTTCGACTCAATTTTCAATTGAGTTGCTATACTTCATTTTGGGTCAATTGATCATTATAATTTTTTGTCAACTGAATACTACATTTTAATTTTGTCTCAATTAATAGATTTCGTGTCTCGTAAAAAATGTGATGGAATTGAAGAAAGTGGTCTAAATTGAGACAAAAGTTACAGTGATCCAATTGATACAAAATTAAAGTAGTGAATCCAATTAAAAATTGTATCTAAGTACAGTGACCGTGAACGAAATTAATTCTATTTACCCTCAAGTACATGCCTATCTAAAGTCAATTCAGAATGTAAAAACCTGGACTATGGTTTATTGGTTGGGGGACTTATTCACACTTTTTTGCATAGATTAGTGACCCCAAGGCAAATATCACTAATTTCATAGGGTGCAAAATCAAAGCAGCTGTTCCAGCTAATTGAGCCAGTGCATCACTGCTCTAATGTGTAAAGAACAAAACCAAGAATCCTCAGTCAAAAGATTATGTACAACAGGTTATGTACAATGAACATGCACTCGGTCTTGACAATGACACATAAACCACCACATTAACAGTATTAGATATTTTGCAAGCCCCTTTTACAGTAAACAGATATTTGATGCAAGAATAATACTATTACATCCCACGGGGTGATAAATAGCATTATTCTCGATGCAATAATTAACAATCGAAATCACACACCCTCAAATGGGAAACATCACAGTATTCATGCTTCTCTAAATATCTCAAAACAACCATCACAACCATATAAAACATTCTCCCCACAAAAATAATTCAAGCAATAATTTACGTACACGAGTTAAAAAGTGCAAGGATTCGTGATTTTTTATTCAACGACAACCTCGTCAATGTGCACGCTGCAGCCAAAAGGGGCATGTCACTAGTAAAGCTTATACAAAACCTGAGAACACGCAGGAATCTCATATTACAGTATAAAAATCCTAGTCTATGATCATGGAAATATGTAGATTTTTCAATGGATTTTGCTTGATACTAATAAAAGCAATCCTTTGATAGCTTCCTCTCTGGGATTTAGTACCAGCAATGCAAGTTGGTAGTTTAAAACAAGTCGCTTCAAGATTTAGCAATATATAGCACACCAAAATCTAGATATGAAGCCTGTACAACTACAACCTGTAGGTACCTAATATTTCTATGTGCCTTCGCATAATCAGGCCACTGTAGCATAAGAAGATGATAAAACTTGCGCCAATACAGCACTTCACAATGCCAATATAGCTCAAGCCACACAATCTGCGCCAAAGATCTATTGCTAAAAGAATTATTCTACTTGTGAATTTTATCAACTAAAAGTCTACACCTAGCACAAATTAAGATAATTGTAACACATGTAGACATTCTTTTCTGGCCACATAGATTAAAGAACATGATTGTTTTTATTTACAATTCAGACAGGCCCATCAAGTTCAGCCATATACTTGTACCAAAAGCAAGCATTAATCCAGCTCCTTCTCAACCTTGATGTGGAAATCGTCAATCTATGAACTCTCTGTTTCATCATAAAAGAACAAAAAGAGCAAAAGATATGCATGCAAGTCTCCCTTGAGGAAGTAAAATTGGCAAGTGAAAAGTACTAATTCACCATAAAGAAATCCATGCGCTATTACAATCCAACAACGGATTTAAGACAGATTTTGGGTCAATCCACCACCATGGCATCAAAGAAGCTTCACAAAGTGAAACTTACAGATACTGTAAATTCACACATTTTAAATGGGGATGGAAGGTGGGTCTGTATAGCAATAAGAACTCTCAATAAGTAATATAGATCACTCATTCACTCTGACTTCAAAATTCTTCATGAGATGGAAAATGGCATCAAGATTAAATCACACGAGTTCCCTGTCAATTCAGGAATGTGATCCTCAAGTAGCTTACAATGGCATACATATGCAACATTACGATAAGAGGAATGCATAACATTTTATTTATCATCTCCATTCTGATATGCAATTTCCAATAGTGGAAGTCCATCATTGAAATAACTCCATATTGCACAACATAAAATAGCATCAAAGTCTTTCACAGGCAAATTACTTGGATCACAATAGCAGAAAAAAAAAATCAAGAATTTGGATTTAGTAAAACATTTCTACACTCGATAATCAGGAAGCTCCTCTTTATACTCTAGTTGATTTGTCTTCCTAAAAACTTCCATCTCTACCACAAGGGTGAAAAACACATATGGACACTGAATTTCTAGTTCATGTTGGGCACACAACTTCAAACCGTTTTATAAATCAGTGTACTTTCTAAAGCGTTTTACCTCTCTCTTTGAATAAGATTTTTTTGTATCTACTCCTTTTTAATAGGAAATAATTTGCATTTGTCAATGTCATTATTATCTTCGCTTCAGATTAATATTACTGCTACCCTCTGTACTTCTTATACTCATCTAGACCAAAACTTCAGAAGAAGGAAACAATCTTGATCATTTTGATGCTACTGTGCCTTCTCAAGAATTGCTGAAAGAATCTTGGGAAGGGCCATTAGACATTGCCAGGAGGGGCAAACCTTGGATACAATCTCTTCACAGAACTCAAAAAATCTTGGATACAATCTCCACCTATCTGAAGGGCGAGATACACTAAAAATGGCACGACAACAAGTCAAACAGACCTCTAAAAATCTGCCTCAACACCGTGCGTGCCTTGATGTGATTGAAGACGGAATCATTCATGTTGGATATAACGGAGTTTTGAAGGTAATTTTCCATTTGGGACTTAGTTCATTGATAGGTGTCTCAACCTGTTCTTCAGTGAAGAAATTTTTTAGACTTCTTCTTTTCTGCAGAATAACATCTGCATGGTGGGTAGGTAATTGGTTTAAGTCAATTCTCAACTATGTAAAAATAGAATGTTTCGGCTATTTCTATGATTGACAACTTCATAAAATAGGGCGATTGCGAAAGCCACCGAATGGGTCATTGCAATAAGAACTTGAAACAAGTAATTTGTAGATGACTCTGACCTCAAAATTCTTCATGAGATGGAAAATGGCATCAAGAAAAAAATCACATAATTTCCCCATCAATCCAGAAATGTGGTAGTAAAGTAGTTTAAAAGGCCGTGGATATACTAGATTTGATTGATATCATAACAGCGCTAAGGATGTACAACATTTTAGCCTCCGTTTTGGAACAATTTACAAAACGGTTTAATTTATATATGAATAGAAATGAGTGATGGATTACTTGTGGATCCATTGAAATGTATGATCGAAAATGAAGTTTGACCATATATAAATGATTTATAAATTTTGCCAAACAGAGACTTAGTTTCTGTCTCCATTCTGATACGCAGTTTCCCAAAGTTGCTGAAGCCCATCATTAAGATATCCCCAGATTGCACAACATAAACATAGCATGAAAGTCTTAAATAGAGAAATTACTCGGATTGCAAGAGCTCAAAAATAAATCAAGAATTTGGATCTCGCAAAACATTACTGCACCTGCTATTTAGAGCGCTCTTCTTTAGTTTGCCTGGCCTTCCTAAAAACTTTAATCTCTTGGAAGCCATGAGATCAATAAGGATCTTCACCTATCCATCCCCAACATCCCCCAGGTTGCTTAGATGGATGGCCTTTATGAAACTAACAAAACTAAAAACATCGAAATTCATGTTTCAATACATACCTATATCAGTGATATCTATCCAGAAAATTAAAAAGAAAGTAATTTGACTTGATCCATTCCACTATCTTTTAAGCACATCAAGTTCAACTAGAACCGAAAGAAAAAACGATTATCTGAGACCATCATCGTGATATGTGCATCTAGCATGTTTAAGCTACAATAATGGAATGAGATGAAGTCAAACACACTGCTTTCATTACGAAGATAATCTCTATGGTCCTCAATGGTTTCTTTCTGAGTGAAACTCAAAATAAATAAAAATCTAGGATTTAAATGCTAGCTCCTTCAATTCAATATGTTATATTACTGTACCTATCATTATTTTCTTTGAAGCATTTAAGCAAACATATTTCCATGTTAATTTAATGTCATTAGGAAGTTAATCAAAATTTGATGAAAAATTAAAAAGAAAGTGACATAAATTCGAACACGCTGCTCAAGAATTTATCCTTCTAGTGCTAAACATCTAACCTAATCATCACATCTGGATCCTCCAGGACAGAGCAGTATAAAAATAACACCAAAATCACACAATGGGAAACACACACTCCCTTTATAATTCATTACTCACTTGCAATTACTAAATTCAAGTTAGTGTGAAACGGTGAACGAAACTAATCGAGCTCTTTCTGGACCTTAATCCCCATGGAATTAGCGGTCCCAATAATGGACTTACAAATGGACTCCAAGGACATGTACTGACAGAAAGGATCACTCTGCTTGATCTTGGCAATCTCGTACACGTGCTTGAGGGTGATAGTGGACGCTGTCACGTGACCCGGCCGGCTGCTTCCATTTTCGACGCCCGCCGCTTTCTTCAGGTACCAAGTGACGGAAGGAGACTTAACGATGAACTCGAAAGTGTTGTCCGTGAATGCCGTTATGGTAACCGCCATCGGCGTATCGGGCTTGTATTTCTGGGTCCTCGCATTGAAGTCCTTGCAGAAGGCCATCAGATTCAGCCGGTACTGACCCAAAGCCGGACCCACCGGAGGCGCCGGCTTCGCCCCTCCCGCCGGGACGGTTAGGCGGATCGTCGCAGACACCGGCCGCCGGGTGAGGATCTCTTTCAGAGTGGACATGGATATGCGAAATGGCGGCGGTGTATAGGTTTCGGGGCTGTTTCTAATTTTTTTTTGGGAAGACTAAAATCAGATTTTTAGCCTCTGAATAGTACACATTAAAATTTTCATTTTCATTCTTCTACTCATTTTTAAATTTTAACCACACATTCTTCAATAAAATAATATTTTCCATCACATCAATAATATTTCCTTCTTTTTCAACCACACATTCTCCATCAATCAACTATTCCAAAATACATTCTTCCAAAATAATATCCACCAAACACACTCATAACTTTTTGATGAAACTTCACGTAATGTATAGTTGAAAAACTATAGTACTCGAAAAAATGTGTAATTAAAATTAACTTGTAATAATATTTATTATTATGATGAAATATTGGTAATGTAACAATAAAAATTGAATTGTCAAATCTCATTATTTCACATATCGTTGCATCACCGATATTTTATCATCATAATGATATATAACATTATTCAAAATCAATTGTTGACTTTGAGTTAAATTAAATTGTTGCATCACCGATATTTTATCATCAAATAGGGGGTTAGGGCCCCTTCGGCGTAAAAAATGCTTTTGTTTTTACTTTTGTGGAAATGACTCAAAACTAGAATTTTAAAGTCTCAATTTCAAATTTCACATGTAAACTTGATTTATACAATAATCAGTTATTAATTCATCTATTTCATCAATCTTCTATCTCTAAATCACAATTACCCAAACCTAAAACCCTAATCTTATCCCACTTCTTCCCCTCCCCTCTCTCTCTTCCCCACCTCTCTTTCGTCTCTCTCTTGCACAGTCGATGTCGGAGACACAACGGAGCTCGTCGTGGTTGCGACTGTCGGCCGACTTTGCTGTGAACTGCAGCGTCGCGAACTCTTTCCCTCTCATCTCTCTCTTCCCTGCCTCTCTCCCCTCTCCCTCGCACAGTCGTCGTCGTCAAAGACACAGCGGAGCTCGTCGCTGCTGCAACCGCCGACCGATGCTACGTGTGACTGATGCCAGTGACTCATCACAGCGCAACGGCGACAACTTTCCTTCGTGCGCGACAGTTCTTCTTCTTTTTTTTTTAAATTATTCTTGATGAGGTGGTTGGGTGCTGTGTGCAGTGGTTGGTTTGGGTGCGATGGTTGGATACAGTGTTCGGTGGTGGAGCTGTCGCGATGGTTGGGTGCGGTGTGGTTAGGCGTGGTGTTGTGTGCAGCGATTTGTTTGGATGCGGTGGTTGGGTACAGTGTTATGTCCGATGGTTGGGGTTGGGTTCGTGGGTGTGTAGTGGGTGCTGTGTGTGGTGTTGTTTTAGCGATGGTGGCGGTGGTGTTGCTGGTGCGATGTGGTGTGGTGTTGCAAAAATGGTGGCGGCGGCGGTGGCTGGTGGCGACGATAGCTGGGGTGGTTGTGATGATTTTTGTCAAGAGTGTATTGGATCTAGTGGCGGTGGCTTTGTTGGTGGTGCTGTTCTGGCTGTGGCAACGGTGGGATAGTTTTGGTGACCAATTATTTGGTTGATTTGTGACCAAGTATTAATGGTGGATCGAATCGAGGGTGGGGTCTTTTGGTGTACGTGATCAATTATTTGGTTCATTGTGACCAACTATTAAAATTCGATAATTTGTAACCAAGAAAGAATATGTGACCTAAAAAATTGTTAATATGTGACCGATAATTTGATAATTTATAACTGTCTAATAAGTTGTGACTTATAATACTTGTAATTTGTGATCGATAAATAAAATGTGATGTATAAATTTTTTATTTGTGATTGATAAACAAATTGTGACCTATAAATAAATTGTGACGTATAAATTTTTGATTTGTGACCGATAAACAAATTGTGACCTATAAATTTTTTGAATTGTGGTTGTAAAATAATTTGTGATATATAAAAATTGTGGTTTGTGACCAATTATATGAAATTTGTGACCAAATTATATGGAATTGTGACCTTAATATATTTAATTAATAAAATATATGTTTAATTAATTTATTTATAAATAAATTTTTTAAAAAAAATCTGAAATTTTAAATTTTAATTTTGATCTCTTAAATTTGAAATTAGTGAAACTTATCGTCTTAGTTACGAAATCTTCCCATTATTTTTTATAGAAGAGTTTTCGAAAAATAAATATTTTACCAACTTTCTTTAAAATTCTTTCAATCAAACAAAATACTTTTAAAAAATTATTCAAACATATTTAAAAGTATCTTCTTAATTTCAAAAATAATTTTTTGACTTTAATTTTATCCAATAGGTCATTATATAATTTTGACATCATAAATATAATAATATTGATAACAAAGTTGGAACACGAAAAGAATATAAAAATTTAGAAAATTGATACAATATAGCTCCTTTTTGGTGTTGATTAAAATCAGACTTCTAGTAAATTTTAATAAAAGTTGATCTGTGAAATGCATGGTTAAAAGTAGCCCTTGTTTGACAATCATTCTAAAAAAAAAAAAAAAATTTCATGTACTAATTTTTAACAGCACAATCTCACAATAAAATATTATTCACTAAACCCAAAACTTTTTCCTACCTTTTGAACACACATTCTCAAAAAATTTACTGTTCAAAAACTCGTTCTTCTGAAAGAATGACTATCAAACAAGTGCCTAGTGAACTTTAATTAGAGATTTTTTTGTAGATTTTAATCTACACCAAACAGGGCATAGTAAGATGCACCAAACATAACGTTAAGGGAATAAAAATATTTATTAACATCATTATTGAAACGATACACAGACTACTAAAAATCCATCTAATCTCTAATACTGGAAATTATAACCAACTGCCCTGATGCTTCCAAAGATGAAGACACACAAGGATAACATATGCAATGGAGACAGCTGAAATTCAGAAAAATCCCCAAACAGCATTGCAAACTCAGCTATCTAATCGTGCAAGAAAATAGTATCATTTTTTAGATATTACTCAAGACACCCTTTAAAAGATCCAGCCCTTCAGCAGATATGCTCCTCCTCCTATGTGATTTCGGAATTTCAATCCGAGGTGGAGGATCTGGAGAAAAACAAGCCACGATAACTGTTAGATTGTCGCAGGAGTTGCGTTTGAGTGCCTCCCTCACAAGCTCTCGGGAGCACTTATCTGGATCATTATGCAGCATCAGCTCCTTCCTTACAATAGTTACTGCACATTGGCTGCTCATCACGTCCCATAAACCGTCACAACCAATTATTATGAACTCATCTTCCTCAGTTATAACCACCTCTTCCAGCTCCGGTTCAGGGCTTAACGGGCACTTTGAACCTTTAGAGCCCTTTATATGCCAGTCACCAAGAGCACGAGCAACTGAGAGTTGGCCATTTAGATAGCCATCACAAATGACACCCCCGAGCTTTTCTATCCTCAGTCTTTCAGAGGTACAATCAGGTTTGTGGTCTTTTGACAGTTCGATAGCTCTTCCTCTTTTCCCCAACACAGCCCGGGAATCCCCAGCATTAGCAATTATCATAGTCCTGCAAATTCACATAGAAATGAACATGTCATTTTAGCACGTGTCAACACAGTTTGGTTTGGGAAGCTTTTAAATATTTTCAAACCAAACCAATTTTGCAGTTTGATTTGGTTTCAAACCACGGCTTTAGTGACCTAAAAATAACACCTTTCAAACGAGTCAAATAATAAATATATTGGTTTGAAATTTCTCTATAATATTTAAATTAAAACTCTCAAAATATACATGATTGACGTTAAAATACTAATACAATTGTTTCAATACAAACTTAAATCAATAAATTAATACAAGGTTCTACCGTAACATTTAAGCTTGCAATTTCATTCTTTAGGTAAAAAAATATTATCATAAATAAATTCTTAATTTCCTAAAGAGTCAATAGAAGCTGACAAAGCAAGTAAATTTACTGAATATCCTAAGTAAAATAAGTAAATTTTCTGAAAAAAATTGGGTGAACGGTTCAGTTTCGTTTTAAGCGGTTTTAACTATCGAAACATAATAGAAACATTTCCAAACTGTTGGTTCGATTGAAACAGTTGAAACCTAAATCACGTGAACCAAAACCAACGGTTTCAAAACCAAGGTCCTAAGTTTAAGTGCCTTCTGGTGGCTTCCTATTAGCAGGATTTCAAACTTGCATAATATATTACTATCATCTATCTTTACATGTGTTATCAGAAACAACTACTGATGCAGAAGGTATTTCGGTTTTGTTGAATGAGGAATTGGAGAAGATTATCTTGTACATATCCTGTTGCAAACTAAATAAGGAGAACATCAATAACAAAATCATTTATATGTGGATGTCATTTCTTTTTGCTCAGGTTTCAAAAATAATCCTTTTTTATCCATCAGCAAAGAAAATGCAGAAACAGCAACTGAATGTTAGATAATCATGTTTTAGAACATCAATCTATGAACGTGTCACTTGAACACAGCACCAGTTACATATTATAGGCTGATGTAACTTGAAAGCAGCTCAGTTGCTTACCGTTCTAAAATAAGAGCGGTCAGAGCCGTAGTACCAGAAGAACGATCAAGAGACTTAGCATCGGCCAGTGCATGATCAACTTTAATAAAAGCATTCCTGACTGCTCTTTTTACCACACTTGGGAAATGGGCATCCTCAGTAATGAATTTAAGGATGTTCTTTCTGGTGAAAGATGCAGCATCAACCCCACCATGACCGTCAAACACCTGTAAGCGAATAAGAAAGTCCATGAACTCGTAACAAGCCCATTACTGTATTATTAGGTACACGGTTGAGTCATTTCCTGTCTTACGTGCAAGGAATAATTGGTCCTTCAACTCACTGAAACAATTCTACAAGACATACATTATCTAAGATTTCTTCTTAAATTTGTTACCACACAGAAAAGAAAAGGTTTTGAATCAATCCAGAATTATGTCAACTTGTGAATTCAATCAACAAATATGCTAGGTGGAATATGGTTAAAAACATAAAATCAGGCATAAATATTGGTACTTGATCTCGTCGAATTTATGCTTAATGTGATCAATAAGTTTTTCCATTTTCCTTTAAACGAATTACTTCTTCATTAGTTCTACTCCCAATCCAGATAAGAAAAATAACTCTAAACAGAAAGAAAGTTACGGACCCCATAAAATGCTCCAGGAGAAGGAAAACTGTCAACCGCGCCAAGATGCTCACAAAGATTATCGACACAAACATGCTCATCCTCCATATATTGCTTTGGTCCCTTCTCAGAACAGCTTCCCGAGCGGAAGGCAGGTAAAAATCCAGAATTCTCACCTGATGGAGACTTGAATCCAATGATTTTGATTAATCACATAAAAAATGTAAATTACTTTTTAATAAGCTGTAGTACTAATAAAATAACCAATATAATGATGAGGAATATGGACTTTCACATCCAAGTTGTAGATCAGTAGATGCAAAGAAAATAGCAGTTCAAGATCCGTTGAACTTGGAAAAAATACTTTTTCATTATCTCACAAGATGGAAAACAACTTAAACAAAAAACCAACTTGTTTATTTATATGAATCAATTTCACCCTCAACTACTGCTACAACGAGGCCATTCAAATTATGAAAGCATAACTTGTTTATTTATATGAATCAATTTCACCCTCAACTACTGCTACAACGAGGCCATTCAAATTATGAAAGCATAGCAATTCCTGTAAAGAAACTAACTAGTACTACTATTTAAGCAATCTGTAAAAACTTGTTTTTTAAACCACAATATGTAGTATCCATAGACTGATCAATTATGGCCTGTACAACAATTTGAAAATATAACTGTAAGATCAAATTATTTTCTTACAGTCAACTGCAATTTTCTCTTCCTACTTACCTTATGGATAAGTAATGAATCTAAAATACTTTAAAATCGAAGAACTCCGACCTTGAAATCTCTCAGTACAATGCCTAAAAAGCACACATCCAGACAAGTTAATATCTAACTCCGATCAATTACAATAGCAAATATGAAATTTCGTTACTACAAACTTGATCTAGCGTACCATCCAAATGTTAGAAATCACATCCAGAAGATCCCACATCATTCAACAAAGTAAAAGATTTTATATCACAAAAAGAAACGTGAGGATTGACATTAAGGATCTACTCACCAATTTTGATGTACCTGCCAACATTGCTTGGCTATTGCAATGGCGCATGACAGGAAGATTTCGAGGTGGCCGCCCTGGTTTCGCCTGGTTTGAGTTATCATATTCCTCATGATTTTCCTCTTCTATAAAGGGTACATTTTTATTTTCTTTGAAAGCCCCGTTTTCAAATTCACCACCGCAACCAGGGGACGTATCGGTACCTGGAGCCATAATTTTTTTTTCTCTACCACCCACCAATCCAATACATCAATAC
>CAIGRT010162208.1:0-30272 GCA_903798405.1 Fraxinus platypoda
GACTCAATTACCAAAGTTATGCGATCACTTGCCATCCTTGCGCCAATTTGCCAACTCGTGATACCTTAAAGCCATTAATGTGTTATCTGACAACTCAGCATTTGACTCGGACCCTCCTGTATCAATATATCGCTCAGCTAAATTACTCCGCCGTAACTCTTATTCTTTATCTGAACTTAAGACAGATTATGAAAAGATGCGTCGACTGAGTTGTATTTCTTATGACTAATTTCTGATCAACTGTTGAAAAAGGATGTCTTTGTAGTATCTTCCCACATGCATCAGTTAGTTCTTTTTTCACATATTAAAATTTAGGCAGGAGAATTTCCACAATCAAGACTAATAGTTTTTAGAATTATTTAAGGATGACAGATTAATTAAGAAACTAAAATATTAAATACCTTAGAGCCATTAACGTGTTATCTGACAACTTAGCATCTGACTCGGACTCTCCTGCATCAATATATTGCTCAACTAAATTACTCTGCCGTAACTCTTATTCTTTATCTGAACTTAAGACAGATTATGAAAAGATTGTATTTCTTATTACTAATTTCTAATCAACTGTTGAAAAAGGATGTCTTTGTAGTATCTTCCCACATGCATCAGTTAGTTTTTTTTTCACATATTAAAATTTAGACAGGAGAATTTCCACAATCAAGACTAATTGTTTTTAGAATTATTTAAGGATGACTGATTAATTAAGAAACTAAAATATTAGCACCCCTCGTCCACAAACTATAATTCTAATCATTGTTTGATGATGTTTATATTTTACGAATGTCCAGACAAATTTTAACCCGACGGATGCGGGTTGTCTGTAAACCCTCAAGTCATGAAACGAAAGGTGGAAAATCAGAACTTTCTTGGTCTACACTAATTATTTATTTGGATAGCTTTATAGACTAGTTGCACGTGACATGATCCTTTTTTATACATTGATTTTAATAATCAATGGTATAAATTTTGATAACTCACACAATGTCAACAACATTGTCATCTAGAAATGTACGTACATCTAGATTAATTCATAGGATATACTACAAGATTTGGTTTTACTCTGGCCAAAGTTCAGTAAGCTAGCCTTTGTCTTGAGGAATGCCTAGTAGCATCAATTGCCTTCATATGTGAATATATGACCTATGAGACTCGATTCTAGACGTGACACATTAACTATTTCGACAAACACATAATTTATATGTCATTAAATGTATATATCATTATAGTCAAGTTAGAAACTAGAAAGGATATCATCTCTCTTTTACCATAATGTTACCGAAAATAAGCATATTGTCTCAGAAAATTTATGCTACATTATTCAAAACGTTTTCTAAAGTCTCAAAAATAGAAGATTCATCATCAATAGAAATTGAGGCCAGATATTCACAATAATGTGACAAAAACACTCAAGACATTAATTAACTAAATCAGTATTTAATTATTCATATTTTGTGCTTGTTTTTTTCTTTCTAGGGACCCCTACTTAAATGTCCACATGACAATTCAATAACACAGACAATTAGATACAATCATTTATGAGATATTTAATTATTCCTATCAACCTGTGGTCATGATGTACATTAATTAGGCACATGCCCCCTCCCCAAAATTTAAAGGTTCTGAAATTAGGTGGAGGAATGACAAGGAAATACCTGATGTCAAGTTTATTTATAACATGTATGAATATTTTCTGACGATTCACCGTGAGTTTCGGCGTTCAATTGCATCTTTGTATGTATATTGCGTTCATTCAACTACTTCATTTAAATTTAAATTATTATATGAGTAGACACATTTTTTTAAAAAATTTAAATTTAATGCCTAAGCTATTAGAGGAGTATGGTTGGGGGTATGGTTTATTCATTTAAAATTATTCTTCAACATGAAATATTTAACTAAAGTGGTGTTACTGATCGGTTTAAGCACTGCATTGAGCTCTTGTG
The DNA here is from genome assembly GCA_903798405.1 of Fraxinus platypoda. Taxonomy (NCBI): domain Eukaryota; kingdom Viridiplantae; phylum Streptophyta; class Magnoliopsida; order Lamiales; family Oleaceae; genus Fraxinus; species Fraxinus platypoda. The sequence goes on from CAIGRT010162208.1 coordinate 1,944, forward strand.
GTATAAAGTGGCCTGGTTTGGACAAAATAGAAAAAGTCCTCACAAGCCTCCATGGCTTTAGACGGCTTGATCCAAGTTTACATCCAGCGATAGATGCATGTAACATGGGTTGGACTGGCAGGTCCAAGGACGGGTTCATTTCTAAGATTTTGAAGATGATCTAGTCTTAATTGGAAACGTAAAACATAAAATTAAATGCGCATATTCAAACCTTCAACGAGCCTAACCCATCCATTTTGCCACCTCTATGGACAAGGTGAGAGTGGGACAGATCAGATTGCAAAAAGTGGATTGTGCTATTCTTTTATTTTGTCTCGTTATTGTTTTCTTTTTTATTTGGTTTTCATTAAATTCTTTGTGTTTATCCATTACAGACCAATTTCAATTTTAGACAAGTAATTCCTACGTTTATTTTTTTCTTTTCTTGGTTCGTTTATGCTTGCTTTATTCCGTTTCTAAATATTTTGAATATCCAAAAATAACCTAAATACTTTTTAGAAAGTATTGCATAATTTGATGTTTGGATGCTTGAAACATTTTTAACTATTGTAGGAGAAAGTTTGAAGTGGGCCTGATTCTGTGTGTGGGCTGATTTTGGGTTAAATTTGTTTGGACAGCAATCTGGTTTCTTTTGTGTGGTGATTGGTTTGGGCTGTTTTTAGTTTATTGGACAGATTATTGGGCTACAATTTTGTGGGCTAATTATTAGGCTGAAGTATTGTTGGGCTACTTTATTTAAAATTCTAGGAGATTAGTGACTAATGCTGAATATTGGACTGCATAATTTTGGGATATGTTTCTCTGAATATTTTGGCTTTAACTCCAGAGTCAACGGGTGCGAATGGTGGGGAAGATGTGGGAAGTTATCTTCAGAAGGGTGTGAATACTAAAGGGATTTTCGTGGTAGTTGTGGAAATGTTTCTTGTTGTAGTTTTGGCTTTCGAATGATGAGCTAGAGTTTTTGAATATCAGAGGAGGAACACCCTTGGGTAGTTTTGGATTCTCAGATGAGGATCATCTTTGAGTTTAGATTGCTCTGTGGGATTTCTTTTAACTGCAACATCTTGGTCATCGATATATTGTTGGATTTTGAGCTGGTGCATTGGCTGTTGGATCTTTTTGTTGGAACACGAATTATGTGTTCGACTAAGTTCTCCCGAATGATAGAGCTCATCTGGAGAGGCTTTGGAGTGTTCTTGATGTGGTTCTTGGTTGTTTCTGCTGTGATTTATGTTTCTTCTTCGTGGCCACGAACATTGTTATCGTTGCCAGTTCATGATTACGAATTGATACTTTTACCCCCATCAATTTGAGGGGGAAGTCAATGATATTGAATAAGATTACGGAGATCGTCGAAGATTACGATTATATTATCATTATAATTGTATCATATATAGAAAAATTACTTTTACCATATTTAGTTATAATTTTGGTTCTATATAATGAGAGAACCTCGCACGTTGAGAGTCATCAAATCTTATTGAGTATCATTAAGTATATTTGGCATTATTGATACAAATATGACATGCATCGAGGGTGCCATCGCATTTACTCTTATCAATATTTTCTCCATTGGAGGCACTGTAAAATCCATTGCCATCAATATTAGAAGAGATAGAGGAGAGGAGGTTATCGAGATTTGTCTTGTACGTGCTATTACTTGTGTAATTACCATTGTTTGAACACCCAGGATTGGATTTAACCGAAACCAAACAGTTTGTCAGATTGAGGACCAAGAACTCATAATTGCAGTTTGTGTACGTCTCTTACATGGAGAGAACAGTACAGAGAGAACTAGAATTGCTATGCTTTAGTATTACGAAACTCTTTGACTTGTAAGAAATCAATGTCCGATGGTCAGACCAAATTTTTTTTTTTTTCCTTTAAGAAATAATTCTTATCTAGAATACCTTGAATAAGTATGCAATACAAAATGATAAAACACTGGAAAAATTGTTACATGCGTGAATACAACGATAACAAGTTAAACATTTTTTTTTTTCAAAAAATCTAAAATTAGGTACACAGATTATTTTAATTTTTCCGTAATTATTTCTATAGTTGTAGAAGCTATTTTGAGTCTTAAGACTTCCATCTAAGAAGATGAACCTTAAGTCATTATATATTGATTATTATTTTTGCATTAAGTGATGTGAGATTTTATTTTTAATATATTATGTAAGATGGGGATTCGTTTGAGATTACCAACATCTTTAAATCCTATGATTTATTTGATCTTCAGACACATCGAATTGTTAGTTTGAGTTTTTTGAACTTTGATTCCATTTTAGCCCTTGTTTTGCTACTATTTATAAATTGCTTATAATTGATCAAATAACTTTTTATCCACATATTTTATAAGATTCACAAATATTATTACTAATTATTTCTATCTATTTAAAAAGTACAACAAGCATGAGATAGAAAATGATAAAACATTTATCCTTTTCCAAGTCTATTGTCTTCATTTCACGTCAATTTTATCACTGTAATGTCAAGGACATAAATGTAAATTGATGGCAATTATGTATGGAACACTCTTTACAATAGTCAAATATTGGGGGTTGTGGTTGTCAGTCTTAAACAATAATTTAATATGTGGGGCCACAAAAATGAAAATGAGATTGAAAATAATGGGGGCCAAACAAACGCATATATGTTTCCCTATATATACATCAATAACAAATTAAAATTATCATAAAAAAATCTAAAGTCATGTACACCGATCATTAAGTATGTGTGATTCTTTTAGGAGGAAGAACTCAAGCCCTTATTTATTAATTATAGTTTATATGTTGTCTTAATCCTTTATCTTATTTAAAAGGGAACTCAAGAACTTCTTATTATATTGATTATTATTTTCATATTTAAACTGTGTGAGATTTTAACATTAATATGCTTCGAAGTATGGTGACTCGTTTGATAACATTAATCTTCAAATAGAATTGTTTGTTTGAGTTTCAGATGGATTGAAATTCTCATTTCAACCTTTTGGGCTCTAACATCGTATGAATCTTGAAATTTTATTTTAAAAATGTCAATCTAATTAAGAAAAGTAATTCAAAATCTAACACACTGATTTATATTTTCTTCTCTAAACGATACGGCGGGAGGGGGGTTGACCTTAAAACTTGGATCCCAATTAAATTTAAGCATTGATCAAATCTCAAGTAGACTGTACCTTCGCCAACGTCTTTGCCACGGTAGGGGGGATGGGGAAGTTTTCAACGTCAATAATAATAAGCCATTATTTTCAAGTCTAAAGCTTAACTTTTTGTCTTCAACAATTGACTAGGACTTGGATAATGTGCAAGAAAATAAGGGGGAAGGGGTGCGTGGGGGAAATGGCTTAGTATTTTCCCATACTGACCATTTCAAACTCTCCACCCTGATCGCATTGGAAAACCTTAAATTTCATGGAAATTGATTTTTCACCAATTTTTGAAATTTGTCAAAGCACTCGGAGAATTCAGACTTTCGCCTTAAATGATACTACCATGCGAATTTCAAGAAATCATCAGCAAAAATTGCACAATATTGGAATTCTTTTTATTAGAGGCTAATGGGGCTGGTCCTCAAAGATTAGGCGGTAACTCGTCAAGGTGAAATTTTGGATTTTTTTAGAACCTTTGAAAGTTAGTTTGAAACCCTTTTTTATGTGACAATTAACACATATAGGAGGACCGTTACCCAACGGGACACATCAATAACTTTTTTCATATAACTAACCCTTCTTATGCCCCCTTGCAATCATCCTTTGGTTTTGGTCAATCCCACAAGTGGTGAACTCAAAAGAACAACAATTATTTGAAGTAAACTTTCCAAAAGGCACCAAGTTTCTTAAAATCTAGGACGGCAAGAACATTGTTCAGTTTAAAGCTTGCTTCCTTTGTCATAACATTTTTTTCAAAATTTTTATAGAATGAAAGTTTGGGTTAAAGAAGGGATGGTCGTTGGCTATCGACATGTCCTCTAAGTGCATACGTATCCAACATCGAGAACAAAATGCTATAAGTGAGAGATTGTTGGGGGATGAATTGCTGGGACTATAACTCCCTAGTAACCAAAGTGGGAGAGACCAAGGCGGATGAAATTTTCGAGACCATAGGACTAACAAAGAACGGTCAGATATTTTCATTCGGGAGACTAATAGAGATCTTGGTCAGTATTCATATTTTAATTAAATGCATTTCTCGATAGCGATTAAATATATTCCTACATGTGACCTTCCTATATCTCTATGAAGATGCGAACATGCAAAAAAAAAAGCATTAAACGTGCTAGAACACATAGAAATTATGTAGAGCATAGCGGTATACTCCTATCTACTATCAGACTTTACAATAATTATTATTTTATGCTAATGATCCTATTATCTCATTCGATAACAACAAAATCCACAAATAATTCAACTAGTTGCCAATTAATTGAAAATCATGAAAAACGATAATAAACATCCTATAATTTAAAAGCAAATTAAAGTCAAGCTAATTTATTAAAACAAAAAATATCATAACAATGGTTCATCTTATCCTAGAAAATTAAATAACTAGCGTAACATATCAAAATTACAAGATTACATCATAATTTGTATAACATTACCTGGAATTGTGAATTAATGAATGAAGGAAGATGAATATTGATGTTCTTGAATTCCTTCAAAGCAATTTTGATAAATCTTCAATAATCATTTCGCTTCTTTGCCCACAAATCCCAAATTTAATTGCCCCTCTTTTATGATGAAATATTGATGAATTTTTTTAATGTATGGCTTATTTAGGGTCTCGTCCAGTTGTATATAGGGGTCGAGTTTAGGTAAAAAAATCTCTTAAAAATCTTTGCCAAGTTTAGTTTGAATCGAAAAAAGAAACTGTCGATTCTTCAACGGAAATGGTCCGCGCTCACGTACCAATATAACTACTGTGCACGAGTCCTTGAGCCAAATGGCTCTTGGGTTGGTGAAAATAGGGTACCACGCCTGCACTATGAATTGTTGATTTGCGTCGGTTCGTCCCTAAGCAGTTTTAAATATTTTGGTCATAACTTTCTCTTTCAAAATCCAAATGAGGTGATTGTAAGTACGTTGAAAAGATAATCAAAGGGCTACAATTCTTCTAGAAATACAATTTCTCCAATTCGAACATTTTTTATCAGAAAATTGGGTCTCAAATTGGGGCTAAAAATTCGATGCATGACTTTTTCGGTTATAAATCGATTTGTGAGAATACTTTGGCTATATTCCATCCCTTTGGCTCCCAATTGCATCCAATTAAACCTTTTGCATATTTGATCTTCGTTTTGTGGTTCGAGTCAACAATCAGATTGTTGTAAGTTGGTCCCCATACTTTTGATTTCACACTTTTTCTTGATTTTTCATTTGTTTATTCTAATTCCTCATTCAACCATTAAGTTTTACCTATATAACATAAAATATAACAATTTATGATATATTTTATCAAAATAACTACCAAATATAGATAGTTTTGGCCCAAAATAAGTGTATAAAATACACTTACTAGGACCACGTCCTTTGCTCGGGCAATATAGCAAAGGAAGTATGGAGGAAATTTGCTTCAACCTTGGGTATTCAATGCATGGAGGCACAAACATGGAGAGACAGAACAAAAACTGGGTTTGCTTGTGCAAATCGATCATCACACGTGGGTCTTCGATCAACTTAATACCAAGCTTGATAACTTGGAGACTTTGCGCTAGGAGATGCAAGGCAATGATGTAGAAACAAGTGAAAAGATATGGCTTTCAATTAAATACTGGACTCGATTGCTCTCCGAATGCCTTCTTAAGTGTCATACGGATATGAGGGAAGACCATGCAATTATAATTATTGTGGGAGTGCCACCAAAAAGAAGACAAGTGTGGTAACCTCGTTTAGTGGTTGAGAAAATTGGAGACAGGGTGGGTAAACGGAAGCTGCAGGGAAAACCTAGGCACATGTGGAGATGTGGCTTAGAGAAGGATAAGCATGAGACTATCAAAACTGCCTTTTCAGCAATGTTTAGTATGGGCACAAACAATTGAGCGAATTGAGAGCCTTCCTTCAAGGGGTGGTGGCTTGCAAAGAGTCGGGATACAAAAACCTGGAGACTGAGCACTTGTCTCTGGTGGTTCACTGGATAGTCTCTCGCACTTGGAATGTTTAACTATCTTTGGGAGGAATTACTGGAGGTGCTCAGAGCCTGTTTGAGCCCTATTTTTTTTGTCCAAAATGCATTTTGGTTTAGTAATTTGTTGGAGAATGTGTGGTTAAAAAATAAGAAAATTTTTTGGGTTTGTGTGAAATATTATTTTATTGAAAAATATGTGATTGAAATTAAGAGAGAGAAAAATATATTTTGAAAATAATGAGGACCAAACAAGGGCTTAGGCTTTAACTTCACGATTCATCACATTTATCGGGAGAGAAACAAAGTTGCGGTCTTAGCGAGGCAAGGTGAGGTGAGCTCTAATCGTAGTTATGGGGATACATGTTCCTTACCTCCACTAGTTCGTTTGGATAAAATAGGTTTACCTTCCTTGAGATGTTAGGTTTGTTGAGCTAGATTTGAGTGTTTTTATCCCCCCTTTTTTTTTTTTTTTTGTGTGTGTGTTGATGGTTTTCCTCCACCGTAAATGGGGATTAAAATTAGATTTTTAGTAGATTTTGATCAACGTTGATGAAATGTGTATTTGAAAAGTTGTTGAAATGTATTTTTAAAATTAATTGTCGACTTTAACTTAGATTAAAATCTGAATTTTAATTTTCACAAAACAAGGGCTAAATATTTTTTGGAATAATATTTTTCAAAAAGAATGGCATATTTGAGGTTTAGATGCTTGAAATATTTTTAACTATTGCAAGAGAAAGTTGATTAATTCATTTCATTAGTCGTTAAAGTAGCAACTTGTTTTAGGAGATTTCACATTAACTAATCCCTTTAAAATTTCACTATAAATTCAGCAACCATCATTTCTTTTTTTGAACCCTTTAGAGGATAAGGCTCTGTTATACCCAAAAGAGGATTCACTCAGCTCGGATTCCTTGCTATTTAGGTGATTTTCTGTTTTCAAATAAATCCCTATTAATTAGGGTGACTACTTCCATTTTGACTCTTTCTTTATCCATCTTACCACGTTTTCTGTTAGTATAAATCGTGGCTGTTTTTTTGCTTTTCTGTTACTCCTTGTAAGGCTATATATAAGCCTGGTTGATATTCAATAACAGACAGAAAATTCCCATTTTTGTTCTGAGTCTGTTTCTTGTCATTCAAGCAGTGTAACATTTTGGTATCAGAGCTCCACTGGGCTTGACGAGCAAAGTAGCAGCTTACAGCATCAAAGGCGATGGCGACTGAAGGAAACTTTGTGCAACCAGCGATTCCTCGCTTCGATGGTTATTACGATCATTGGAGCATGTTGATGGAAAATTTTCTGAGATCGAAAGAATATTGGAGCGTTGTGGAGACTGGTTATACCTAGTCAGAGAATGGAGTGGAGGTGACAGAAGCACAACGACGGAGACTGGAAGAGATGAAGCTGAAAGATTTAAAGGTGAAAAATTATCTCTTTCAGGCCATAGATTGCAACATTCTGGAGACCATATTCCAGAAGGGTACTTCCAAACAAATTTGGGACTCTATGAAGAAGAAATTCGAAGGGAATGCAAGGGTCAAAAGAACTCACCTTCAAGCTCTCCGCAGAGAATTTGAAACATTATAGATGAAGTCCAGTGAAGGTGTGTCTGATTACTTCTCGAGGGTAATGTCAGTTGCAAATAAGATGAGGGCACATGGAGAACATATGCAAGATGTCAAAGTTGTGGAGAAAATCCTTCGCTCGTTGACTGAAAAATTTAACTATATTGTCTGCTCAATCGAGGAGTCAAAGGATATCGACCAGCTCTCCGTTGATGAACTGCAGAGCTCTTTGATTGTCCATGAGCAAAAGTTTCATCGACACAACAGAGAAGAGCAAGCCTTGAAGGTGACTTATGAAGGTGGAAGAGGACGCGGTCGTGGAACTTACAGAGGCAGAGGAAGAGGTAGAGGACGTGTAGCCTTCAATAAAGCTACTGTGGAGTGTTATAAATGTCATCAACTTGGACATTTTCAATATGAATGTCCAACCTGGAATAAAGAAACTAACTATGTTGAGCTTGGAGAAGAAGAAGAAATGCTGCTAATGTCTTATGTGGAAATGAATGAAGTTCGGAGAGAAGATATGTGGTTTTTAGACTCCGGATGCAGCAATCACATGTGCGGAGATAAAGCCTTGTTCTGTGATCTCAATGAGAGTTTTCGGCAGATGGTGAAGCTAGGGAATAATACAAAAATGTCTGTAATGGGAAAGGGAAATGTTAGATTGAAGGTGAATGGCCACAACCATGTAATCACAGAGGTACTTTTTGTGCCTGATTTAAAAAACAATCTGCTAAGTATTGGACAGCTGCAGGAGAGGGGTTTGGCAATTCTCATTCAACATGGAATGTGTAGGATATATCATCCTCAAAAGGGTCTGATCATTCAAACAGAGATGACTGCTAATAGGATGTTCGTGATGCTAGCTATGGTTCTTCCAAAGAAACCCTCATGTTTCCACACAACCACAGAAGATCTCTCTCATTTGTGGCACTGTCGATATGGGCATTTGAGTCACAAGGGACTAAGAACTCTTCAGCACAAGAAAATGGTGCATGGATTGCCACAGCTGAAAGCTTCATCCACCATTTGCAGAGATTGTATGATTGGCAAGCAACATAGAGATTCAATTCCAAAAAGGAGCACCTAGAGAGCATCACAGAAGCTTCAATTAATCCATGCTGATATATGTGGTCCTATCTCACCTACTTCAAACAGCAAGAAAAGATATCTAATCTGCTTCATTGATGACTTTAGTAGAAAGGCTTGGGTTTACTTCTTGATTGAAAAATCTGAAGCATTAGTTACTTTCAAATACTTTAAAAGCTCTGTTGAGAAGGAAGTAGGTGCTTATATTAAGTGCTTACGCACTGATCGTGGAGGTGAATTCACATCACAAGATTTCAACGAATTCTGCAAAGAAAATGGAATCAAGAGGCAGTTGACAGCAGCGTATACTCCACAACAGAATGGAGTTGCAGAGAGAAAGAATCGGACTATCATGAATCTGGTTCGAAGCATGTTCTCAGAGAAAAAGATGCCGAAGACGTTTTGGTCGGAAGCAGTAAATTGGAAGGTGTATGTTCTGAATCGAAGTCCTACTTTGGCAGTAAAAAATATAACTCCAGAGGAGGCTTGGAGTGGAGTAAAACCTTCAGTTGAACACTTTCGAGTGTTTGGTTGCATCGCACACCTGCACTTACCTGATGCCAAGAGAACCAAGTTGGTGGACAAAAGTATTGCTTGTGTATTGCTGGGGGTCAGTGAAGAGTCTAAAGCATATAGGCTTTATAGTCCAACAGACAAGAAGATCATTACTAGTAGAGATGTAGTTTTTGAAGAAAGTAAATCTTAGGATTGGGATAAAAGCTATGAAGAACAAATGGTGGCTGTACTGGAATGGGGAGAAAATGAGGAAGAAGCTGCTGTGAGTGATGAAGGTGAAAACGAGAGTGAATCTGGTGATATTGCAGAAGAAGGGGATATCACAGAAGAAGGGGTTGAGAATGTTTCTCCAATTGCGGTGCATGAAGGAAGGGTTCGAAGACAGCCTGCTTGGATGGAAAATTATGAAACTGATGAAGGTCTGTCCGAAGAAGAAAATGAAGCTAATATGGCTTTGTTTACTTCTGATGATCCTCTGTATTTTGAAGAAGCTGTGAAAAGTACAAAGTGGAGGGTTGCAATGGATTCTGAGATAGAAGCTATCAAAAGGAATGAAACTTGGGTGCTAACCGATCTACCTGCAGGGGCCAAAAAATAGGAGTTAAATGGGTTTACAAAATAAAGCTTAATGAGCATGGAGAGATTGATAAATACAAGGCTCATCTGGTGGCTAAAAAATACGCGCAACAACATGGAATTGACTACACTGAAGTTTTGCACCTGTGGCAGGATGGATACGGTTCGAATGATTGTTGCAATTGCAGCTCAAAAGGGCTGGACAGTATATCAACTTGATGTAAAATCAGCTTTTCTACATGGAGAACTAAGCGAGGAGGTGTACGTTGAACAACCAAGAGGCTATGAGCTACAGGACAATGCTCACAAAGTCTACAAGCTGAAGAAAGCTTTATACGGACTCAAACAAGCTCCACGAGCTTGGTTTAGTCATATAGAAGCTCACCTTTTGAATGAAGGGTTCGAAAAGTGTCACAATGAGCATACATTATTCAGTAGAACAAGCAAAGGAGGTAAATTTCTAATTATTAGCTTGTATGTTGATGACATCATTTTCACTGGAAATGATGAAGCAATGTTCAACGAGTTCAAGAGTTCGATGGTGCGTGAGTTTGATATGACAGATTTGGGAAAGATGAGGTACTTCCTTGGGATTGAAGTTTTGCAAAGGGCTGATGGAATATACATTAGTCAAAAGAAATATGCCTTGGATGTGTTGAAAAGGTTTGGGATGGAAGAGAGCAATTCTGTCAAAAATCCAATTGTACCAGGTTTTAAACTTTTCAAGGATGTAGATGGAGTGAAGATTGATACAACATTCTTTAAACAAGTGGTAGGAAGTCTTATGTACCTCACGGCAACCAGGCCTGATTTAATGTTTGTGGTTGGTTTAATTAGTAGATATGCAGCGCAGCCAACAGAGCTTCATTTGCAAGATGCAAAGAGAGTGTTGAGGTACTTGAAGGGCACTACAAATCTTGGGATATTCTACAAGAAGGGAAGAAGCGATGAACTGGTTGCATTTACTGACAGTGACTACGCAGGTGATTTGGAAGATAGAAAAAAGTACTTCGGGGTATGTTTTCATGCTGAGTTCTGGTGCTGTGTCGTGGTCCTCTAAAAAGTAGCCTATTATCACACTCTCGACGACTGAAGCTGAATTTGTAGCTGTTGCATCCTGTGCGTGCCAAGCTGTGTGGATGAAAAGAATTTTGGAGAAATTGGGTCATACACAAGGTGATTGTACTACTATTTTTTATGATAATAGTTTTACAATTAAATTGTCAAAGAATCCGGTGATGCACGGACGGAGCAAGCACATAGATGTGCGTTTTCACTTTCTGCGTGATCTTATTAAAGAGGGAGTTGTGGAGTTAATTCACTGTGGTACACAATATCAAGTTGTAGATGTGATGACTAAGCCATTGAAGCTTAACCAGTTTCTGAAGTTGAGGGAGCTGCTAGGTATTCAAGAAGTTCCTGATGTAAACTAATTGATATCTGCATTAGTTTAAGGGAGGAAATGATAGGCATTGGGATTCCTTGCTATTTAGGTGATTTTCTGTTTTCAAATAAATCCCTATTAATTAGGGTGACTACTTCCATTTTGACTCTTTATTTATCCACCTTACCACGTTTTCTGTTAGTATAAATCGTGGCTGTTTTTTTGCTTTTCTGTTACTCCTTGTAAGGCTATATATAAGCCTGGTTGATATTCAATAACAGATAGAAAATTCCCATTTTTGTTCTGAGTCTGTTTCTTGTGATTCAAGCAGTATAACAAACAGAAGCAAAAAACACCAGAAGAGAAATCATCTTCTGTGAAAAAAAGTTCCTGTTTTTCAGCTATGGTTGGAGAAGAAAGGGAGATTTCAATATATATATATATGAACACCGACGACTTGCACAACCTGCAAGTTCGTTCCAAGAAAGAGAAGAAAGAAGAAGCTCTAGATTTTACCCAAGAGAAGAACAACCTCTTCCTTGTGCGAGCTCTCTGTTTTTCTCACGTTTTTGCTACAGGTTTCTGCTGGTATATGTATATTGTATATGTGTTGGTCTCATCCTTGCTATATACATAGGTTATGGGCTCAAGTAACAACATACAAAAAATAAAAGGCCCAGCCCACTTGCTAAGTTTAATGGGCTGCCTTACTTGAAGGAATACCAAAAAAACCAGTTTAATAGCAGGCTCGTCATGCCCCGGTTGCTTGGGTTTTGGCCCTCCGAACCTATGGAACTGCTTATGTCCATTCTAAACAAATTACTAACTGTATATTGTGTTATTATTGCTAAGCACTGAGGCATAATAATAAATATCATTAAAAATATAATAAGTTTTCTTACAATGTAATTCCAATTTAATAGTAAAGACAAAAATAATATGGAGAGTGTTATACAATCATGAATATGCGTATTCTTGGATGTTGCTGTGGATAAGCCTCATTTATTGACAATCGAGCAGAATTATATGGCCTTCTGTATGATTCTGTGGTCTCTGGTGTGGCATTGAGTTATCTCATCGAAGAAGTGAAATTTCTGGATCAAAGCTAGTAGACACAAAATATGCAGACTGTGAAGGTATTGGCAGAGTCATAGAGGAGTTGTTGAGCATATGAACTATTGATGCCATCGTAGGTCTGACAGCTGCATCTTCTTGAACACATAACAAGCCAATATGAATACATCGCATAATGTCACGCAAGGATCTTGATGAAGTCATCAATGTGGGATCAATTATATTTTCTGCCGTTCCTTTGTGCCAATTTTTCCAAGCCTATGAGAATTTGACACGTTTAATAAATACAATTTCGACATTATTAATGGTTTCTTCAAAATGACACACGAGTTATTTTTACTTACACAACTTAGGAGGTCCTCCACATTCTCCCCATTTCCAAAACTATTAGTTTTTTGACCACTTACGATTTCCAGAACTAGGATGCCAAAGCTAAAGACCCCTGATTTATTTGAGAAATGTCTGTGAAATGCATACTCAGGTGCCATATATCCTCTGCATTAATGGTTAGTTTGAAGCTATAATCAGTTACCAATATATATATATATATGTATGGATAAATATCTAGAAATGTTTAATATGAAACACGATCATTTTAAAGTTGATGCGACACTTATTTGTTGTTTTTCATTCATAACAGTAATCATACGAGACAAAGCATTTTTTTGTTGAAAGCTTACTAGGTTACTACTATCCTACTAGTATAGCCTTGAGTTATATCTTGGATGAGTACCTTGTCATGCCAAAATCTGATATTTTGGGATTAATCTTTCCATCTAACAAGATATTGCTAGCTTTGAGATTATGTTGAATGATCCCGAGTCGAGAGTATTCTTGTAGATAAAGAACTCCACTAGCAACACCCCTTATGATTTTGTAGCGTCTATCCCAATCCAAATTTGGACGGTTGATTGGATCTACAAGTTCATTAGGCATATGATAATGTGAGACGAAAGACGAGAATTTTGCTTAAAATGACTAGCAATTAATGATTCACTTCAAATAGAATGTTACCAAATAAGAAGTGATCAAGACTTTCATTCTCGACAAATTCATATATAAGAAACCGCTCGTTTCCTTCTGAAGAAAAACCTAAGAGCCTAACTAGATTCTTGTGTTGAAGCCTTGCCACTAACAAGACCTCATTCTTAAATTCGAGATCACCATACCCCGAAATCATGGACAGCCTTTTCACAGCTATTTCTTGCCCACTTGGAAGTTTTCCCTGAAATTAAATTATAACGAGTAAAAATGAGTTGAATCTCCTCTCCATCAATGAATAGTTTGGATGAGTCCCAATAGTCTCAACAGATATGTGAGTTAATTTATTACATCAACGTTCTACTCTTATATATCGCGACGATAATTACCTTGTAAACAATGCCAGATCCACCTTGCCCGAGCATGTTAGCATCAGAGAAATTGTCTGTTGCGGCTCTAATTGTACCAAAGTTATAGTACATCGATTCAACGGTACTAATTTCATTTTGAGCTTGAAAACATATAAAAGAACATTTCAGGTGAAATAAAACTAAATGAAGGTTTATGTACGTATAAGAGTAGGTATATCTAAAGAAAATTAAGCTTACTTTCAAGTTGTTCCATTGGTTTATGTCTTCTTCTAAATCTTAGGAAGATACCAATGCAAAGAGCAATTATTAGACCCACAATAATTGGAACAATAATAATAATGATAGTTCGAGTTGTATCATCATCCTTTCCTGCAATATTCAGAATAAAATCATGTTAATATATCTTTAAGATTATTGCTTAGAATTTTTTCATTTGATGTAATACTTCTGATCAAATCTAACATTTTTCTAGGACATATTTGATGTGCAACGTGTAACGAATATTTTTGTTGTTTTTTCCTTCTTTTAATATTATTGAGTAGTGTCCAAACATGCCATTAATGTCGTTCGATAAGATTACAAGACTATCCTTAACTGTATGGTGATGAGTAAATTGCCCACCAGTTCACACATAGCATATATAGTAGTAAATCATATATTCTATATGGTACGCCAAAATAGAAGTCAAAGGATTTCCTCACCTGGTGGCGCCGGTATTGGTACTGACAGTGGTGGTGGTGGTGGTGGTGCCGGCTGAGGAGTATCATCATAGAACGAGGAGATTTCGTAGCGAAGAAGGCAGCTGGGGCTATGTGCAGCGAATCCTAGTTTTCCATTACAACATTGTGGTATGAATTCGGCAAGCTGGATTAAGCAATCACTACAATCATCTGAGTTTAAATCAGGAGTGCACTGCGCTAGTCCATAAATTGTCAAAAGATCGGGTCCAATCGAGTTGGCAGCAGCAAACTTCTTGAGAGCGCCACCATAAGTAGCTTGGCTGTGGAGATTATCCAACAATGTTCTCAAATCCCTGTTGAACTCTTCCGGACTTGTGGATTCGGCTGTTAGATACCACGCGTAGAGGGGTTCGGTTGCAAGTTTTCCAAATATTGACTCATTGGAGTAGCGTAGCATGCATTGACCACCCTCAGCCCAAAAGATCGCCTCTTTTCTATAAGGACACAACTGTAAGAGGGCGTCCGTAGCATTATTTATACAACTACGACATGTATCAAGCTGAAGGTCTCCTCTACAGAGTGCCATTGCATTTACTCTATCGGAATTTTCTCCATTCGAGGCATTGAAAAATCCATTGCCATCAATATTAGAAGAGATAGAGGAGAGAAGGGTATCGAGATTTGTCTTGTACGTGCTATTACTTGTGTAATTACCATTGTTTAGACACCAGTGACTCTGGGATTTAACCAAAGCTAAAAAGTTTGTCAGATTGAGGAAAATGAAAGTTAGCCATTTCCAAGAAGCCATCACTGCATGCAGTGCAGTGTGTATATATCTCTAATATGGAGAGAATAAAATATAAGTGAACAAAAATGGAATGAGAATTGGTATGCTTTATAGTATGAAGAAGGTCTTCTTACACAAAATGATAAAACACAATTTTGAAAAATCTATACACGACTGACCGCGTCAAGCCACACGACATGTATGTTTAACGTATTTATTACATCAATAACAAACTATAATAAGTGAAACTCAAGTCCTTGTTTATTGATCATTATTTTTAGATGGATTGAATTGTTCCTTTAAGTTTTGAAATTCTATTTTAAAAAAGTTAATACGGTTAAGAAAGGTAATCCAAACCCTTATATATTGATTTATATTTTCTTATTTAGACGAGGTTGTCCTAAAAATTTTATCCCCAGTAAATTTTGTTAAGCCTTCATTTTGAAAGATATTTAAGTCAAATCGTGAGTAGATTGGGGGGTAGTTTTCAACAATAATAAATTAACCATTATTTTCAAGTCTAAAGCTTAACTTCTTGTTTCCAGCAATTGACTAGGACTTGGATAATCTACATTTTCACAGCTTTTATGTATGGAAAAATAAGGGTTATTGACGGGGGAGTGAATACGGACGACGTGCAAGAAAAAAAAAGGAGGGGAGGGGGAGACGTTTAGTATTTTCGACCAAGTCAAACTAGTTTTAGTTCTTTCTACACCACCTACAAATCGAGCTAGACTTTCCACCCATGTCGCGTTAGTAAACCTTAAGGGGTCGTTTTCTTCGTGCTTCAGTTTTGTGTTTTGAGTTTTGAATTCATTTTGTGTTTTTTGTTTTGATTGTCTGTTTTTGAATTGCTGAAAATTCGTTCTCTTTGTCATTCTGAAAACTGTTTCTCAAAATAAAAAAAATTTGAAAACGCATTTACTTTGAAATTTTGAGAATCTTTTTTTATAATATTTTATTCAATAAATTTGATTATTCAATAAATTTTAATAATTTAATGTTAATTGATTGAAGAAAAAAATTAATGAGGTAACATTGCTAAAATTCTCTTGTCTAATTCAAATGCTTTGTTTTATTTGTGTCCAGAACAAAAAAAACAATGCATGTGTTATTTTTATCACATTCTTCATGCAAAGGTAGCATAACAAACAAAACAGAGTATTTTACAAATAAGTAATGACCATTACAATCAATTCAACGAATTAACAAAATTTATAAAACATTTTTACATAAATAAACAAAAAAATTGCCATCAAGAAGATGATTGTCAGGCAAGGTTGGATTACAAAAATGAGATTGAAGAAAATAAACTTAAACCACTCGTGCTAAAAAAATCAAGAAAACTGATTCTCTACTCGAGAATGTATCAAGTGCATCTACAGATTCTTCATCACTTTCCCCCGAATGAGAACTCTCCTTCTCTATTGTCTTGTTACATCTCTCAAAATTCTTCACTTCTTCATCTTGAGATTGAACCTTCTGCACATCACAATAAGCGTTTCTCCAAAACCAATTCCAGCACATTTACAGCTTCTCAGCAGCACATTCAGCACGAGAATTTTAATCTATTTGCTCAAGAAACAGAAAAGGGAAAAATAATTTTAAAGATAAAGAAAACTTGTTATTCCCACCTGCACCAGCAATGACTATCTTTAATGGTTTGTATGGACATGGAGGGTTACAAAACGTTGAAGATAAATAAGCAGCTTCCAAATAATTGACTGAACTCTCAATCCCTGGTCTTGGATAGTCAATGCAAACAACCTATATAACAAACATAACATCAATGTGTTTCTTCTTTCATTAACATTTAAAAAACCCCTAATCATTTAACATTTTATTTGGGGCCATACCTTCAAAGGGGACACATCTTTTCCTGATCTCGTCATAAAAGCATGAGCAGCAGGACTCTTCAATTTACTACCCATAGCATCACTACTTGCAAATGATAGTGTATTCATTTTCCCATCAAGACAGTAGCATCTCCAAGACTGAGAGCTCCAAAGATTATTTAAGTCATTTTGCCCTCTCAAATTGACAGCAGAAACATGTTCTAATTGGGACATTTCGAAACTCGAGATTTCTTCAAAAAAATGTTTATGAATTCAACAAGCTCCAAAATTGCAGTCCTGAAACTCTAAATATACGTCATACTTAAAAATGTATCCATATCAAGAATCTATAGACAAATAGTTTGCATAAATACTTAAATTTAGACAACATGAAATCCTAACCTTTTAAGCCCTTCAAGTTAATCTTTTTTATCCATGTCAAGAACCCCCAAAGCAAATAGTTCGCATAAATACTTACATATAGACAAGAACAAGAAATTCCAACCTATTAAGCCTTTCAAAATTCTACCTCAAAAACTCAGATATTTTATTTTGTTTATAGAACTCCAGAATTGCAAAGAAATGGATGTAACTCGAATCAAAGAACCCAAACACAGAAAAATAAAAAGCAGTGACTTTTGAACACCCTTCCGAGCTCACTATTAGTTAACTTCAAATTAATCTTTTCCCAATAAAATCCCAACTCAAGATTTTTTCTTTTTAGGAAAACCAGCTCATAACCAAATGATTTAAAGAAAATGAGGAAAAAAAGCTATTCAAATACTGTTAAATTAGAGAATTTTACCTTCCAGGCAAATCAAACGGAGGTGACACTCGAGAGAACTCTTAATTCAGCTACTTAAGAAGTGAAAATTGAAATGGTATTTTCAAGAACTAAGTAATGGGTAGAGTTTACAAGCACTAAGTTATGGTGGTGTGGCATGAGAGCCAAGATGACGGGGTGGGGTGGGTGGTTACACAATAAAAATATGAATTTGGGAAGAAGTAAATGGGATGTTGGTTTGGCCGCATTTGTTGGTTAAATTGTCTGTTATAGCCAAGAATATTCTATCCATCCGTCCGCTTGTCCAAAGGTTAATTTGATCACGTCTAAAGCTGCTGCCCAACTTCAGCCCAAACTCAGTAAATGCAAAAATTTCCCAATTTTCCCAATTATTCAACCCTATACCTTCCCAGCTCTCACCAACACACTCCAAAATTTGGCATTCAGGTGGAATTTACCCAAATCGGCTTGGTCGGCTTCGGTTTTAGATTGTGCTCAAAACTGACCCACAGGGCCACACCCACACTACCAGTGATTCCAACTGACAAACTCCACCCTAGAATAATTTCCTAGCCACCGCCCCTGCTCCAGACAGTTCATTTTTTTTCAGGAAACCATTAGATAACATTACTTATAGTGAAGCAACAACATACCGGTCGATTTGGAGGGAGTGCCAATCGACGAGGGCGTCGTCGAAATTCACGAACGAAGCCGTGACATCGTCGTCAAAAAGCAGCACATGATGCCCCACCACCTCTAGATCCATTCCCTTTTTGAGGAGAGATTGATGAAGAGGAAGCAGAAAGAGGAGGAAGGAGCCAAGATTTCATTCTGCCTTTGCATTTTCTGCTGAAAAAACATAAAATGAAAGAAGAAGTAGAAATGGCGTTTCCGTGTTTTGGCCATTTTTGCGTGTTTTGTGAAGAAAACGTCCAAAATGTGATTTTTCACGTTTTGCGTTTTCTTCACAATTTTTTTTTTTTGTTTTCGAAAATGGAAAAGAGAACACGTTTTTGGTATTTTGAAAAATCGAAAACAGAAAACGACTTGAAAACGACAAAGAGAACAGAGCCTAAACTTCTGGCAAATTGATTTTCCCCCAAATTTTGAAATTTGTCAAAGTACTAGTAGAATTCAAACTTTCGCCTTAGAAATACGGTGATGTGAGAAATCGTCAACAAAAATTGCATTATATTGAATTTTTTTATCGAAGGCTAACAGGGTTGGCCCCAAATATTAGAACTTTTTCCCATTTGACAACTAACACATGTAGGAGGTTTGATTACCCAACGAGACACATCAATAACACTTTTCTCCTTCAACAAAGTAATTAACTTCGGATGGGGATGCCCAAGTCGTTGATGAAATATGCCATCCAAGGAATAAAGCTAACCCTTCTTACGCTCCCTGCAATTATCCTTTTGTTTCGGTCTTTAACAACAAATCCAGAAGAAGTGAACTCAAAAGAACAACAATTTATCTGAAGTAAACTTTTCAATGGACACTACATTCTTTTTCAAAACTAGGACTACAACAACATTATTTAGTGTAAAGATTCCTTCCTTTGTCATAACATTTGAATCACACGAGAACCATTTCCAAGACGAGTAATATATAATATATATTAAGAACAAAGATTTACTAAGAAGTTGTGGTCCAAAATTATTTCTCTTTTCACACTTTTTTTTTTATTACGTTATATACATTAAAATGAGCACAGAAAGCATGTCTCTGCAGAGACTTTGACCGATATTTATATGCTCTGTTTGCCCACAAAGAAAATTATAACCATATCTACCAACTGAAATAAAGGACTATTTATGGGGAGGGGAAAAAAAACATGGAACTGGTCAGATCGATCAGTAAATAATATAACATGTAGAAGTTGTGTTAATCACAATGTGGATTACATTATCATAAACCATACCAACACGAGTCTGTTTACAGGGTAATTATGTGTCAATAAGAGCAAAAGTAACATGACGAATGTCCTGTAGCAATGAATATGCATATTCGTAGAAGTTAACGCGGGGATAACTCACTCATCGAAACATCATTTGTTGATAAATGAGCATTATTGTTTGATTGATCTTTGGATGAATCGTTCTCATGAGGAAGTGAAATTTCCGGTTCCAAGCTACCAGACAAGAAAAATGCAGGTTTTAGAGGTACTGGCAAAGTTAAGGAGGAGCTAGAGAGCATGAGAACCACCGATGCCATTGTAGGTCGATTGGCTGCTTTCTCTTGAACACAAAGCAAGCCAATGTGGATGCATCGAAAAATATCTTGTAACGAACTTAAAGAAGCTCTCAACACAGGGTCTATTATATTTGCAGCTGTTCCTTCATGCCAATTTTTCCAAACCTGTGACAATTGGAATATTTGAATACAATATCGATGTCATCCTTGGTAACGTCAAATTGACAAAGACCCAACTTTTTTTATTTTGGTACTTACACAACTTAGGAGATCATCCATACTCTCTCTGTTTCTGAAGTTATTGGTTTTCTGACCACATATGATTTCAAGAACTAGGACGCCAAAACTGAAGACATCTGATTTAACAGAGAATTGTCCATGTATTACGTACTCCGGTGCCATATATCCACTGTAATGGTCAGCTTGTAGACATATCATTAGTGGTGAAGTCATTTAAATAACATTTTGACTTTGTTTAATGCAAAAAGATCATATTTTTAGTTTTGTTGATCACTTTAATAAATGCTTATCATGCATGGTACCCACTTCGCAGACATAAACTAAAAGATACTTCAAGACTATAAAATTATCTAAAATGCTTACTATGTTCCTACGATTCTGCTAGTGCTGTGTTGAGTTTCTTCTGGGACAAATAATCTTGCCATGCCAAAATCTGAAATTTTTGGGTTCATCTCTCCATCTAAAAGAACATTGCTAGCTTTGAGATCACGGTGAATGATCCGGAGCCGAGAATCTTCATGCAGATAAAGAAGTCCCTTAGCAACACCTCCTATGATTATATAACGCTTTTCCCAATCCAAATATGGATGCTTGTTGGGATCTACAAATCCATTAAGCAAATATATGACATTGTGAAGGCTCAAATGAGGATAATTATGCTATCTATAAATAGCAATACGTATACATGCAATACAAGAAATATGATTTGATTAAAATAATATCAAAGTGTTACCGAATATGAAGCGGTCAAGACTCCCATTCTGAACCCATTCGTAAATAAGAAGCCTTTCACTTCCTTCAACCGAGAAACCCAAGAGCCTAACCAAATTCCTGTGTTGAAGTCTCGTTAATAACAGGACCTCGTTCTTAAATTCCAACTCGCCTTGTCCTAGATCCCTGGACAATCTTTTCACTGCGATTTCATTTCCTTTTGGCATTTTTCCCTGATATTAAATCACAAGAAGTAAAAATCATCTAAACTTTCTCTCGATCAATGAACTTTGATTAGTACATCACCACTCTAAATATATAACATTTATTCCTATATATTGAAACATTTCACCTAAAAAAACATACCTTGTAAACAACACCAAATCCACCTCGTCCCAACTTGTTAGCATCAGAGAAATTTTCCGTTGCAGTTCTTATTGTACTAAAGTCATATTGTAGGGATTCAATAGTACTAGTCTCATCGTCAGCTTGACCAAATTATAGAAAAACAGTTCAGGTAAAGATAACAATGAGGTTGATGTACATAAAATTAGAAAACTAAACTTACTTTCAATTTTCTCCAATGGCTTACGCATTTTTTTGGTTCTTAGGATGATGCCAATGCAAAGAGCAAGTATTAGAGTACAAACGACACTGGGAACGATAACAATGATGACAGTTCGAGTTGTATTATCCTTCTTTCCTGCAACACTCAAAATAAAAGAACTTTCGATCAAGATTCCTTCGTTCCCTCGTTTTGCTTCTTTTGATACCAAATAAAGAAGAAAAATGAAAAAAAAAAGTCAAAGATCAGCTTCCTTTCTCGAGCAGTGTTAATAACAATTTCCAAGTTTATCGCTAAGAATTGTTTTCTGAAGACGAAAAATTAATATTACATTTTCAATGTATTTTAGTTCTTCAATCTAGGCTCCTTGTAATATACTTATGTCCTTAGCTTTTTCATTGAATTTTTACTTTTAACCTTCAATTATAATCCTGTAGAGAAGTAAATGGACAATTCGTACTTTGAAATGAGAGGAAAAATACTTATGTACTTTTGAATGTATTATTTTTTAAAATAGGATCATCAAATAAGTCGTTTACATGACCGGGCAAACTTTTTGTATGAAAATTATTATCAAAGACAAGATGTGCTTGTTAACAGAAGCTTAGGAGTAAGAATACGTCAAAAAAGGTTAGGGACATGTATTCTACTATGAGCAAATATTGATGACTTTAAATATAATTAAAAAGTGTAGTATGAATATAATTATAAAATATTTAAAAATGTGGTTATAACTAACAAAATTCGTGGTATGAATATAACCATCGTTTATTTTAATCAAGTCTCTACATCCAACTTTACTAGTATGGCAGTATTTTCATTTGCCGAACTAATAGATGATAAGTGTATTTTATACATTTATTTGGAGCCTAAAATAATGATATTTGATAGTTCTTTTGACAAAATATATCCTAAATTGTTTTGTTTTATGTTATATAGTTAAAACTCAATAGGTGAACGCGAAATTGAAAGAAAGAAACGAAAATTGGTGAAAAATAACGAAATTCAAAGTTTGATGACCAAATTGAAAATATCCAATAGTTTATTCAGACCACATGACAATACTTTGAAAATTTCTTGGAGACAATTGGATGCAATTATAAGTAAAAAATGAATGGAATATGATCAAAATATTATCAAAATCAATTTCCAATCGCACATGTTATACTACAGATTTTTAGTTGGAAGTTGGTTTTTGTCATAGTAAACGTCCGAATTGGAAAACTTCTATTTCTATAAAAGTTGTATCCCTTTGAATTAGATTTTCAATACACTTTGAATCGCCTCAATCAGATATCGGGAGAAAAAATTATGACCAAAATACTGACTGCTGTGCAGAGAAAAATGCGCACGTAAAGACAACTTTCTTTATTTGATTGGAATTCTTTTGGAAACCAATTTGAACGTGATTTTAAACCAATTCTCTACTCTTATAAATACCTAACATCAGAATACATTAGAGACATATCTCATATACATATTATACTCCAAAATTCATTAATTATTATCATGAAATGAGGAAAGTTCATACTTTTTGTGAAAGAAATCAAGTGAAGATTCAAACTTTATTTTTTGGCAAAGAAGAGAAGGCGCAATTAGAGATTTATCAAAAAACATTGAAGAGATTCAACATTTTAAGATTCATCTTCATCTTCTCAATTTATCAAAAATTCGAGTTATATCTTTCTACTTAAATATGATTTCTTGTAACATCAATATATTAGACTAATTTTATATACTGTTAGGATGAGATGAACTCTTGTTATGACATTTTTAGTTTTTAATTAATTATTTTGACTTTAATTTGATTTGATTTGTGGATGTTTATTATAGTTTTTATCGTTCTTTTCAATTGTTTATTATAATTTGGTTTGATCATCAGTTGAATTGTTAGTGAATTTTATTGTTATCGAGAAAGACAATAAAGTTTAAGCATAATATAACAAATGTTGTAAAGTTCGATAAATGATATAGATATATCTCTATACTTTATATTATTTCAATATGTGCTTTAGCATGTGTTAATGCATTTATCATGTTTGTATCTTTTATCGATAGATAAAAGGGTCACATGAGGGGCATAGACTCAATCGCTATCGAGAAAAACTTTCAATTAAATTAAGAACATTGACCAACATAAATGATATGTCACTTTAATTGTTACACTAAAAATAGAATAATAAGGGAGATTCGATATCTTAGCAATACATCTCACATATACATATTTGAAAAACACATTTACTCGCTTTCACTAGTTTAATTGATAATTTAGAGATTAATATAGAAAAATCACAACAACTTGTTTGCTATTTGATTAAAATTGCAGTTAATTTTTATTCGGTCAAATACATAATTCTCATGGGTTCGACACTCTATTCATCATTATATTATTTGATCACGATTCAATGCACTTACTAATTTTCAAAGGGTCAATAGACTTAGACAAAGTGACTTCATAAAACATAATAATAATAATAAATCAAGTACTTCAATCTTTAAAAAAGAGTGACTTGATCTTCAACCTTTCATTGTGCTTGCAAAATAAATCCTCAAAGATAGAAACCATCAAGTCTATGCTAAACCGTCATGTGATCTTCATATCCCCAACTTCTTGAACCTAGATTTTGTTACTTGTGTGGTGCCCACAAATTTCTGGTGACATTCATTTTCCATGAATCATAAATGATTATTTAATGAAGATTTAGATAGTTTCTACCATCAGTATTGATTTGCAACTATTATAAAAGGTTGTAGAGAACAAGTAGCACATTTATAAAGGTTGGGGTTCAACCTACTATTAGGGAAATAGTATTCAACAAAATATATTCCGGGAAAAAAAAATTAGGAGTTACCAAGAGGACGTCCTTACCAGGTGGTGGTGGTGGTGGTGACGGCGGCGATGCTTGTGTTTGGAGTATTTCAACCAGAGTCTCATTGTAGAAGGTAAAATTAGTTTCAAAGCGAAGATAGCAACTGGGCCTAAGGATTCTAACTCCAGCTGCCTCATCACAACAATCTCGAATGAGTAAAACTGACTTTTTTAAGCAATCATCACATTCCTTTGGTGTTATATCAGGTGTGCACTGCACAAACGCATAATTTGTCGCATAATTCCGGTTAACTCGACTAGCTGCAGCAAATTTCTTGGGGGAGCTATTATAGGCAGTCTGGTTTCGAAGTCTATCCAACAGTATGTTAAGCTCCTGGTAAAACTTGTCTAGCTTTGTGACTTTTTCCTCACTATAACCCCAGTTTAAAGGAGAATACGCAAGAGTTCCGAAGATAGTCTCGTTGGAGTATCGTACCATGCAAAATTCGTGCCAAAAAATTGCCTGTTTTTGATTCGGACACTTCTTTAAGATTTCAACCGTAGCGTTTTTGACATAATCACGGCATTGATAAGGCTGAAGATCTGCTCTACAGAGCGCAATGACATTGACTCTATCGGAATTTTCTCCGGTTGAAGCATTGTAGAATCCATTGTTGTCAATATTAGGCAAGACAGTGGAGAGGAGGGTATCAAGGTTTGTCTTGTACGTGCTATTACTTGTGTAATTACCGTTATCTAGACATTTATAATCGAAATGAATTGTTGTTGGGAACTCGGATTTGACAGTAACAACAAGGTTTATCAGACAGATTACGAACACAAAATTAGGAAGCCATTTCCGAGAACTCATTGCTATGGTATGATAGCCTCTATAATTTAGTAGGTATATGATTTGGAAAATCAAATGAATTTGGCATGAAGTTTATGCTTTGAAATATGAAGGAGAAGATGCGTACGTAGCAGGTAAAAAATCCCCATTATTGACCATTTCAACAAGATTTTTTTTCCTCTCCAAGCAAGGGGGCAAGGATTTTTTTTTATTTTTTATTTTTTGGCTGATAACATGCTTAATAACTTTATACTTAGTATCATCCTGACCACCTAATTTGATTTTGTTTAATTATGGCCACCTAACTTTATAATTGCGTCACCAATGCCACCAAATTTCATTTTGTTTCACCATAACCATCCAATTTATTTTCACCATTTTCACTAATGTTAGAAGGGGTAAAATTGTAACTTTGCATTAAAAATGACTTTTTATTTTATATTTTTAAAATAAGTTTTTTTTTTGTTTTTTATAAATTTATTATATATATATAATGCAAAATTATAGTTTTATCCCTTTTAAAATTAGTGAAAAAGGTGAAAAGAAGTTAAGTGACCATGGTAAAACGTTATATGAAATTGAGTGGTCTTGATGAAATAAAATCAAATGAATTGTCATGATGACACTAAGCCCTTGTTTGACACCCATTTTATGAAAGAATTTGATTTGGAATAGTGATTGATGGAAGAATGTGTGGTTAAAAAGTAAGGAAAATTTTTGGGTTTATGTGTAATATTATTTTACAAATTTGCTACTTGTACATCAAAGGATGTACATAAGGGGATACATCCCCCTCACATGGGGGGTGGGGTCCACTTGAATAATATTTTTTTATTCGAGTGGACCCCACCCCCCATGTGAGGGAGGTGTACACCCCGATGTAAACCTTGATGTACCACTAGCATTACTCATTATTTTATTGATAGAATGCGTGGTTGAAATGAAGAATGAGAAAGAGAATGAGAAAAAAAATAGATGTCAAACAAGGGCTAAGTATAAAATTGGGTGATCATGGTGAAACAAAATTAAATTGGGTGATCATGATGACACTAAGCCCTTGTTTGAGCTCCATTATTTGAAAAAAAAAAATTGATTTTGAAATAGTGAGTTTAAGAATGTGTAGTTAAAAATTAAAAATAATTTTTGAATTTATGTGTAATATTATTTTATTGAGAGAATGTGTGATTCATAAAAAGAGAGAGAAAAAAAATTAAAATTTAATAGGGGGTCAAACATTGACTAAGTATAAAGTTGGATGGCTTGATGAATTTAATCCAAAAAAAATTAGGAAAAGTTGGCATTCGATGAGTCTTCGAGAACGCTATTTTAAAGAAGTATTGTTCTCCCTGTATATGGGTGCCAACGGCTTTATAACAAACCAAATTCTAACTTCGATTGACTTTCAAAGAAGTTCAATAAAAATATCTCTAACTCCGAATCAATTCTAGAATTACAAGAAAACAATAAATTTTATTTTTCAACTCTAAAATATGATGAAATTTCAAACCGACGCGTGTACCTTAAGCTCCTGTTTGTTAAAAATTAAAATTTAGATTTTAATCTAAATCAAAGTTAATAATTAAATTATAACCACATATTTTATGAGGCCCACAACTTTTCAACCACACATTTTAACTTTTATCAAAATCGGCTAAAAGTTTAACGGCTACATGTTCTTTGTTGACAGTGTGTGAGGTGATCAACATATTTGTCATCAATACTTAAAACAATTAATCGCACATAATTTTACACGTTATTGAATGTCAACATAGTTGTACATATAAATCCCACCAAAACAGGGGCCAAGTGACACAATAGGCTGTTAGTTAACCATCAATGACCATTTCAACATGATATCTTCTTCCATGAACAAGAGCCACAATTTGATTTACAGACTTAATTTTATTTATTTTCTTTTTAAATTGATTCAATTTGATTTACGGTATATGGGAAAATATTGTATAACTTGCGCAAAAATTATATCTTGATCAATAAAGTTATTTTTGTTTCATGTTGATCACTACATCATGTCTGTTAATTCTACCGTTAGAAATTGTAAATTTTAGTCATTCATACTATAAGAGTAGATGAAATGATTAAATTATAACAAATTGTTCGTGAAATTTCTCAAGTGTACAGATCGTGACAAGTAATAAAGTGAATTTATCAAGTCCGAATATCGTCTCACAGAGACTACTATCTACTATAAAGTTTTAAACTATCTGGCTTCAATTTAAATTAAATTAGTAACTAATGATCAAATCAAATTGAGTTTTCTAAACGAAGTTCTANTGAATTTATCAAGTCCGAATATCGTCTCACAGAGACTACTATCTACTATAAAGTTTTAAACTATCTGGCTTCAATTTAAATTAAATTAGTAACTAATGATCAAATCAAATTGAGTTTTCTAAACGAAGTTCTAATAAATAAAATAACAAACTCAAATTAAAACTGTAGATAAGATTATGTGATTGGATGGTCATGATTTTCGATTTCACTTAAGTTATTTAACATACATCTAATTCCAATTCATTCAGCCATCTTTTCATACGTGCTAACGATTGAATTAACCTATTGTAATTAATGATCTCTCTCGAACAGCACTAATCATATTCATATGCCCGAATTTATTATATCTCTATATAAACTCACACATATATGAATGCATTAATCTATATGAATTTTACATATATCGCATAGCCTATAATTATCTCTCAATCGCTTATAATATCTATGTTAATTATTGCGTGAGCTTGAATCATACATCATCTCTCAGTCTCAATATTATTTGAGTTCCGCGTCTGTCTTATGTGTGTATCTATATAATATTCTTCCTTGCAGCCACTTTTCTCGTGTCCCAGCTGGAGTCTTCTTCTATTTTTCTCCCCTGCCGACTTTTGCGTGTATATATATAAATCAATTATGCCCCTGTTTTCTCCCAGTTGCTGTTTTTTTTATTTCTTTCCCAGCCATAATGTTTGACATCTTCTTCTCTTTCTTTTCTTTTACTTTTTCTTTTCTCTCTATTTCCTCCAAGAAGCTGCCGGCCTGTGCGTGAATACATCAATTGCAGACCGAATTTGTTTTTTTCTATTTGGTCTGTGTGTACAGACCGAATAGAAAAAAACAAGGGAGTAGCAATATATATATATATATACACACTAGGTTTAAGCAACGTGCA
>CAIGRT010162218.1:0-21706 GCA_903798405.1 Fraxinus platypoda
AAAACATAAATTATATAGAATTAAACTATATTACAACATATTAATCAACAATTTCCATGTTTTGACAGTAAAATAAGTGTGTAAAAATGCACATATCAAAAATAAATATCACATTCATCTCATAAAAATATACTTGTTTCTATTTTCACATAGATTAAGAAAATATAATTAATATAGTTTAAAATATAAATTTTTCTAATATGCCCATACATTAAATAATGGTTTAAATAATATTCGTTTTAATTTGTTGATAACAAGGTACATGAAATAGTAGCATATTAGAAAATAAAAAAATATTTATATTTTAATAAAGAAAGTGTCCTACAATTTGGGATACACGAAAAAAGAAACCAAATATATCTTCATGGGACAAATGTAGTAATTTTTTTACATAAAAGTAAGAAAGACAAACATAAAGTTAAGTCGTAATCAATACCCCAACTTTGGACAAAATTTCACGATATAATACTCCTCCACTAATTAAAATTCAAGCTAAATGATTAAGTCCTTGTTTGTTTTAGATAAAAATCAAACAAGACTATTTATGGTGGAATAACTTTCAGAGATGGTTCATACATGGATGGAGGGATAGTAATTTAACTCATTCATATCTAGATCATGAATGTTTGGAATCTATATTATGCAAGGAGAAATTGCTTTTGCTAATTCAAATTAAAGGGTGATATAAAATCGATCTATTTCCGACATCATATCCATGGTTAGCTCATTCATCAAAGCTAGCAGTTTCAACTCCGTATCAAAGTCGCGATCAATATCGTCACTACTATCATAATTCATATCATCAATAAAAAACCCTTTAGACTTGTTATCCAGGGACTTGTTCAGAAATACAGTAATAGAAGAAATGTAAGATTTTTTTCGCTAGGTATTTGATCAAATAAGATTGTTAACTTTGACTTAAATTTTAATCACATTTCGTATTTGAACCAACCAGAGGCTAAGAGTCGTGATTCATTTTTCAAGTTTGTATTTAAAATACCGTAAGCTTATAAACAATTTAAGAATCTCTCGAAACATACGAATAAAAATGACTTGAGTGTTTATAAACATGAGTCAAACGTGTTTCGACTAATTCGCTTAATAAAGTAAAGGAGTGTATTTTCTATTCAATTTTTCTTAACATGGAGTGATAATATATTAAAAACATTAATGAATTTAATAATTAAACTTAATATCGAAAGAACAATGCTACTTGTAAATAAACAGTTATATAATGGTTTACATACATAGGAGGTGTCAAGATGAAAGTGTGTTTTTTATTTGTTTAAAGAAATTTTGACGTAATCATATTTCACCACATTATGTACATATAAGCCATTATATAAATCTATTATGTACACGTAGCACAACCGATATCGAAATTGGCTTCTTTTGCATCTTTTCTGGACAAGTATCAAGTATGATACTATCCAAAAAAGTTAATTCTTAGGAAAGTTGTTTCCATTTCTACACTTTTCCATCAAGAAAAAAATCATAGCCACTTGGGAAATTCGAGGAGATCGGCATGTTTGGTTGGTGATATAATATAATTTTAAATGATTATAAGTTGTGAATTTTACGAAAATTGTCGATAGGTGTGGAGTAATTGTGCATTCTATAGAATATGAAGATAAATTACTAACCAAACATGAACTTAAGAAATCAACCAAAATAAAAAAATAGGAAAATATTTATTTTACATCTTCGTTTACATAATCTTTTATTGATTGATGAGGTGTCAAAAAGAAAGCAGGGGAGTTTTATTTTATTTATTTATTTTTTGTTTGGTTGAATAGATTTTGATCAAATCAAACATCGTCACATCATTTATTGATAAACAAATTAATAAGTTATGACGTACGGTAAAATATAAGATAGTTTATCTTTCAATTATTGCAACTCTTTGGACTCTAATCAACAATAAATAAATGATAAATAAAGTTAATGAGTATTATTTTTACGGATTAATTATACTGAAAGTCACTGAAATCGTTTAGCTAAATCTGAAATTTATTATCATAAACAATTTTCCTTTTCTCTATCATGTGTAACAGTGTTATTTTCTTCAAAGATGCATGTCCAAATAAACTATGGTCTTGTTAATAACATTTTTTTTTTTTGTAATTAGACAGGAAAGTGATAAATGACTAGAGAACACTTTAGTTCAACATTTTTAATTTTTATTAGTAGAATAATTTATAAAATTAAATTTATTTGTATTTTATTAATATTGTTTAAAGTTTAATATCTCAAATTATTTTTTAAAACATTTCTATAGTTCAAATTTAAGGATAAATTTGAAGTGAATTCTTGCTAGATGACTTTTAAAACATTTGTGTGGTCAAACTAAGTACTTGTTTGGTTCCATTATTTTTAAAATCATTTTTTTATTTTTTATTTTCAATCATACATTCTTCAATAAAATAATATTACACGTAAGTCCAAAACTTTTCCTTATTTTATAACCACACATTCTTCATCAAATCACTATTCCAAAATGCATTTTTGATAAAAAGAAAGAAAGATGGAGCCCAAACATGATCTAATTTGTTTATTTATAAGACGATCACGTTTACACTCAAAATAAGTAATTATTTCCCCTTGTAACTTATTGCTGTTACATAAGGTTGACTGACATGTAACTTGCAAGCTAATACAAATCTATTCCGGGTAATTCCCCTTGTACCGAAAGGGGGGTACCGAATGGCGTCCCCCCCCCCCCTCACATCAGTCACATGTGGCGCGGGCCTCATGTGTTTTTAAAAATGGCAGCTCGTGGTCCCATCCCCTAATGTGAGTGGGGGTGTAAAAGATTATGTATAAAATTATGTACATGTAGACTAACCCATTTATTCCAAATCTTGCGGGTATGTAAATAAAATAGAGTTCAATAGTCGCAATATTACAGAAAACAAGTACACCCCTCTTTCTCCTTAAATATTGTTTTTTGAAAAAAAAGACTAATATTACAAAGTTGACGTTATGATAGAATACATGGATAAAAAAGACAAAAAATTAATAGCTGAGATTCTGAACTAGGATTTGCAAAATGCATGCAAAGTATCATCAAGGGCTTTCTTATCATAATCACTTGTGAATACGCAATTGCCTAATGGACCTTTCAGTAGTATGAGCCTTAGCAATCCATCAGCAACCTTTTTATCCACCTGAAATCACATTAAGCACCAAGAGTTCAAAAGATATATTCAAATTATTAGAGCTTTATGTGTGATAGATTTTCGAGTTCGTTGTCACTTACCGCCATTACAGATTTAAACATGTCTACAGTCATAGTTTCTGGAGGTGCTGTAGGTAACTTTGCCTGCACCAAGATCTTATGCACCCGCTTTACAAGAGAATCATCTATCCAACCAAGCCGGTATGACATGTCGACTGCCATGACCTGAAAATTTGACACACCAGCATCAATAAGAATGAGTATAGCGGGATCTAAGAACATACACATGTTAATCTAGAAAGTAAATATCTTCACACCGTGCCAGCAGCAACTGCCTCTCCATGGAACCACTTCCCATATCCAACACCAGTCTCGATTGCCTGTAAATGCCAATAAAAGCACTTTCAGGTGGATAATTCATATTTACGGGGTGTCACACCTCACATGGTGAAACTATATGATTAACATACAAATTTTGTGAAAAAAATTCAATAAAACCTTGTTGAGGTCACCTTAATTAATCTCAGTACATATATAGCCTATGTTTGGCTAATTTTTATAAACTGTTTATAAACAGTCGAACCACTTTTTATCCACACATTAACCCACGAGTACTACCCACTTATCTATTACTCATTTCTATCTATTTATAACACTTTCCCAAACTAGCTTATAGTCGAATAGTCTGGTCCCAAGAGCTGAATTTAAACTAGTTCATCCTTTCTCATTACCAAATTTGGATCTCCATAATCCAAACAACTATAATGGTTAATGTAAGTCCATGCTTCACTTCAAATGTAACAAATAACTCTTTTCATATCACAAAATCATCCTTCTATGTTTAAAGTATCATTCTATACCTGTTATCATAAAACTGCACCTACATCCAAGCGCTCTTGACAAAAAATTCAGATGCTTGTTCTAAAATTAGACACCTGGTTGTGAATATCATATCTGAATGAGGGCTCATTTGTGTCAAACAAGTTCTCATAAGTTTGAAACTAAGTTTTAGCAGTCCAAATGTATTTCAAATGTCTAGAAACTGGTTCACACCTGGTATCATTGTCAGACTTCTCACTATGAAATGACAAACACTTTTTGCCAAACATATATTTGAAAGTTAGCTATTACTTTTCAATTACCATTGGAAAATGAAAAAAATATATATATATCAATTAGTCCATGAAAATTGACTTATCTTATATAGTCTTGTCATCTTCACCTACAAGTTGCATGAGCTAGAACTCAGCTAGATTTTTGCCACATATTTTCTGTTCCCAACTAGCTTGAATTGTAACATACAAGTGATTGTACACCATTTTAGCATCAGCCGATTGAGAGGCTCCTTCTGACTTGAACCAAATCAAGACCTTTTTTATCTAATTTGTCATAGTAGGACAGAACCCATGAGGTATCAGTTAAAAAACTTATTTTCTAAAATAAGTTGTTGCTGGTGGAGCGTCCAAGTAAAAGATAAGGGTTACAGTTGTTAGTAGACTGACCATCCAAAGAAAAGATCAGGGACTGAATTGACTTTCTACAGGTGGAAGGTATTACTGCTACTGCTGACATTCTATTAGTCGAAGTATTGGAATCTAAGGGATCACTTTTTGATGGAGGACATAGATAGTTAAACTTAACCTCAGAAAAACAGAGTTTGCACATCTCATCTTCTGGAGTTTCTGCTTTAATAATTCTACTCTGTAGGATATACATGCTCATATAGAGGTGTAATCTAAAACAGCTTGATGTTCAATAACATAAGCTGAATTAATTTGTTCAACTTGCACTTGACCCAAGAAGGGATTTTATAGTAAATATCCACAGATATTCTCTAGACAACTAAGAAATAGTCTATACTCCTCCCAAGAGCCTTTGCTTACCTTAAGCACATCTATAAATTAGGCATTGGAGTGGTTGTTCAAAGTTCACCTCCGATACCTATCACAAAGTCTGTAGTTCTTTTCCAAATGACTTGGAAGCTTATGGGTAATTCATGCACAACAAACCTAGCTCACAAAATTCTAATCAATGTTAATGCAGTTCGTTTGGAAATTGTTTATAGACACCAAATTTAGAGTCAAGAAACATATTTAAAATAGACATGAAAGTAGTATCATATGTAGAAATCTTACATGACCAAAAGTGTGTCCCAAATTCAAGGTCGCCCTCAATCCACTTTCCTTCTCGTCCAAGGACACAACCTCAGCCTTGTTTTCACACGAGCGCTTGATGGCAAAAGTAAATGCACTGGGGTCCCTGCAAAGGAGCAAGCCTACTTCAACTTTAGGTCGAATGCCATTACAAAAATATCACACTTGGAGGAAAAAGAATGAATAAGCACAAATATCTCATGAAAGTGAAAATCCATTACTTGCAGACATCCCTCTCGCTTTCATATCTGACAAATATCTTATATCTAATCAAGTGGTTAATGGACAAGGGGAAGGAAGAGTAAAGGAACTAATGTCAATTCTAAGGATATACGTTTTTGAGTGGTTTGATTATGCACAAAAGGAGTTGATGAGGCAAGGTCCCACTAATGAAAAACAATGATACAAAAAAAGCACGACTCTTAGCATCCTCACAACAGATTCACCTGAAAATTTTTACCTTGCCAACAATGCCTGCATATTTTTCTCCTGCCACTCAAAAAATTCAGCATCTCTGATAAGCCCATATTTGATGACTTCTGCAAGCCCTGATGCTAATTCTCGATCTGGCAATGTGTTCAGTGTATCGGTGTCTATGAGCACACATTGTGGTTGGTAAAATGCACCAATCAAATTTTTACCGAGCCGGTGGTTTATTCCAGTTTTACCCCCAACGGAAGAATCCACCTAAAATAAGATTAAAACAATCTAATTAGTGACAGCTAAATGTTGTAGAAGTTATCGAGTATTTTTGTAAACAAAAATACCAGAAAATATGGAAATAGTAATTTTGGGTTGGACCTGTGCCATAACAGTGGTAGGAATCTGAATGAAATTAACTCCACGGAGGTAAGCAGCAGCAGCATATCCACACATGTCACCAATGACTCCGCCTCCGAGAGCAACAAATGTACAGCGGCGATCCAACCGTGACTCAATTGCTTTATCAAAGACTTTCATGAGAGTATCCTGTTAAAGAATGACAGTAGTACAACATTCATCTTAACCATATTTTCTTACCCTTTACAATTAATTCAAGTTCTAAAAAGCTCAGGATTCCCACCATGTCCTTGAATTGCTCTCCATCTGGCAAAATCACACTCTCAACCTTGACATTAGGGTTTCCATCCGTCAAAGCCTGAATAGTTTTTTCAAGATACAGTGGTGCGATTGTGGTGTTAGTAACCACTAGGACTTGCTTGCCATGAACATGCCTACAATACCCATGAGTTGATAATATCACAAGCCAATGACAAAAGAGAGCAAAAGCCAAAATTAAAGAGCTCATATTCAACTTCATACTGGTGGAAGAGAACAGGAAAAGACAGAACAAATTATGAATTTATGGATAAGACGGACTGAAAAGAAGGCAAGAAATAGTGCACAGGATCTGAAAACTTATGTTTTTTCTTTCTTTCTCCTTTTACTAGGTGAATATATAACTAGCTCCAGAGAAAAAAAAAAAAAAAAACCTTGCTTTTAATATATCAAGTAACTGTATACTATATATTGCCCATTTTGATTTCGCCACGTTTGGACCTTGATTCTTATTGATAGAAAATTAACATGGAAGAAGCTATCACGTCCCTGAAGAGAAATGGGCATGGATTTCTTCACTTTTGACCGTTGTTGACAAAAAATAAAACATGGAGAAGCTAGGATGTAATGAAAGAAAATGAGGATGGGCATTAATAACCAATCCTGGAATCTGGCAAATAGAGAAACCTGTTAGATATGGGAGTGACTGACGGAGCCCAGGAACTCAGAAGCAAGAAATTACCATTATAGTATTAACAACATGCATATCTCCTTGATATTGAAGAGTATAACCATTCAAAGTTTCGACAATCTGAAAGGCTTAAAAACACGCTGGTAGTTTCTGAGCGCTCAGGCAACAAAGCCACGTCCCTGACTAGGTCATTTTGGTTTTTTAATTTCATAGGCCTTGTATAAAATATTCTAATAGCAGACTGATCCAAAACAAGTATCCCTTTTAGCGTTCTCAGAATTTTAATAAAGCAAGAGGACAGGCATTAACTAATATGAAAAACAGGACCTTTTCTATATTGAATCAATTTTGTCAGATATTCCATTTCCAGAGGAGGAAGAGAAACCAAAATGGTGATCCCAATAACAAATAAGTAAGTTTCCATAAGTAATCAATTAAAGTCCAATGCCCTTAACTTTTCTTCCGCATGAATTCATAACAATTTATTTAAAAGCTACAAATTCTAAATTTGAAAGTATCAACATAATTATAAGCATATATGTGAAAGCAAGCAAAAGGCAACACGGTTGAGTGATTGCCTGGTAGAGAAACGTTAATTAACAGGAAGGAAACCAATTAAAGTAGATACCTTTGAAGAAGTTGGGGTTGATCGAGAAGGCCAGAACCAATGTAAATTGGGTAGCTCCGATTTCCCAAATCGACCTCGACAATTGTAGGAACTGCAGGAGAAGAAGTGGTTTGACTAGGCGATTGATCCATAACTGGAGCAGCAGCTGAACTCCCCGACGCCATCAATCTATGCTTCGCTTTATTACTATTGTTATTAATCGAGACAATTGATGCAACAACCCGTGATGAACCGAAAGAACCCGACGACTGGAACCGGAGAGATAATTCCGGCGAAATGACTTTGTTGCGGCGGTGGTTTGTGGAAGTGAGAAGTGTAAGGGCGTGTTTGGGACAGAGAGAGGAAGAAGCCATCGGAGGCAATGAAGTTAGGTGAGACGGAAGAGTTCTGGTGACAAAATTGCTTAAATGGGTTTTATTAAGGTGATGTTGATTTTATGTGAAAAATTTCGAGTTTGGTTGGTGAGTTGGGTGCAAAATGTGGTAGGTCTCCAGGCCTCAGGAAAAAAAGAAAAAAAAAAAAAAGAAAAAGAAAAAAGAACTATTAAAAAATGTGGTAGGTGAATAAACACAAAGGAGTAAATTGTTGATTAAAAAAAAAAAAAAAGAGAGAGGAGAGAGAGACGTGAATTAAAAATTTGTCTATTTTTAAGAAAGACAGATGGAATAAAAATAAAGTACAAAATATTAGGAAATTTAAGGGTTGTGTCATTTTAATTTAAATAGACATGTCGCTTGAAATGACAGTGTATTTTTGCTCTTGTTTGGTTTGGCTGAAAAACAAATTTTTAGAAGTTGTTGGTAAAATATTATGAAATGTGTGGTCGAAAAATTGATAAAAGTTATAATCCCATAAACGGTGTAGTTAACAATTATTTTGAAGAAAGACGAGTTTTAAAAATTGAGGCTATTGATCAAGAATAGTATCCTTCTTTTGAAATATTTTACCCTTTCCGTACTTGTGTATTTTCATTTATAATTCTCATAATTTAATTAAAAGTTAAAATATTTATGAAAGAGTTGACTAATGACCACGTAAAGAATTATGTATAGGACGCATCATAAAGTATTTTATTCGAGAAAAATTCATCTAATTTTTACAAATAAAGCTCTCCTTTCTGTATAAAAAATTTCGCTTCAATGTTCGTGTCAAAATTTGGTGATAGAAGCGAAAAGATGTTCATTGGTTCGTATGTGAATGAAGTGTTGTTTTAACTTTGAACACTAGAGGGAGTAAAATTATTTTGAGAAGAGGTTATAAATTTGATTGCTCGAATTAATGTCAGATTACTCATTCAAATATTTGTAACTTATGTTTAATTTCATTTATTGATTTAGCGCCTGTCTAGTATTCATTTTGGCTGAATTCTAATCAAAATTGTGACCGTTTGGTTTGGTCAGTGGGACCCGCTTGTGAGATGTTAAGTCAAACTCTGCGACTGAATTCATAGTTAACGGTAGGAAAAGCAATTTTTTAAGCTATTTTAATTCCTACCAAACAGGCCCTTAGTTGCTATGCATTGTATGTATATTGCTGTAAACAAGTTTATAATTTTTACATTTTGACAAAACAATAAATTCAGTCAATTAAATCATATCCTAGGCTTGAATAAAATGAAGAGTGGGGTACAATCGATCTAATAAGGCATTGCCAACGAAGTACTAGCATGGGAGGCAAGAGTGTGGCCACCGAACTCCTTGAGCGAGGAATATGATAGTTAGTACCATATTCCGTCAATCAACAGTGAGAGATATTATGGGTATGGAAGAAATAATGGACATGAGTAGATGAGATTCAGGTTGAAGAGAAAACACCAAGCAATACTGTAGTTGTGTAGAATCGTCTTACATTTTGAAGACATCAAGTATGAGCTTATATGCTAGGAGGGAATAAGTAATATTGATTGGATATCTGACATGTAGTTTAATCTCAAATATTCACGGATCATACTTGATAGGTATCAATTTCAGCTATCCTAGGTCTATGGTGGCTTTAAATGAACTGAAAAGCCACTATCGTACGTCCTAGACCTGTCACTTGAAAAGTTAATTGAAAAATTGGCTGAAAATGCCCGTTGCAAGTTACCAAATTTGTCAAATGTACAAAATGTCTTCGTACGGAAGATTTTTAAAATGAAGCGGTTTCATGAAAGATGCCTTGTGACACCTCGAAATTTCACTGCAGCAACTTCTAGCACCCGCTTCACCTTGGACGTTACACTTTGGACGAGCTGCCTAAAATCACCGCACCATTATACCTAATCGCTTTGGTTAGGCCTAGGAAGACAAGCAATGTGAAGTGCAGGTTTAAGTGAATTTTTGCTCTTTCTTATCTGATTGTTATGCGACCCATCTCGTTGAATGAGGCATAACAAGTATGCAAATGAATACCTGAATTTGCATGATTAAATGGGAGAAAATATTCAAATGGGAGAAAAAATTCAAATGCTATTGTGGCATGTCCTGTAATAAAGGACCAAAGAGATTAGGAACTGCATCGCAATTTATTGACGCAACAAAACTTAATAAACGGCTGAATTAGTTGGATACCAAACTGCAATTTTTTAAAAGGTTCGGGGTTTAACTAAAATCAAGATTTAATCAAAAAGGGTTCCTCACTTTTAAACTAAAAAAGATGAGACCAAAGAGTTAAATAGAATAAAATATTTGCTCCGTATTTTCAAAGTGCGCAAAATACTTGAACATGAATCACAATCAGAGACAAAATATGTTAATTAATCGAACATTAAAGATAAAAATGCAACGTAAAAAAGTTGGAGATTTTAAGTACAAAAATTAATAATTATTGATAACCTTCATCGTAATTAAAATTCCATGTGTGTAAAAAAAAAAAAATGTGCAAACAGCGGTATAGCCATTTTAAAAAAGAGTATTGGGCATATTTTCTATTCCACTATTAATTTTTGGCTACTTTGAAAATTCCTCTAATTTTAATTTAATATCATTACTTACGTTTAAATTAGAGAAAATTAACAGTAAAATCAAAGATAAGACAAGAATCGCCAGGAGAGCTTGAACTCCGAACCCTAGTTTGCATTTGGAGACCTCTCGATATTTTGCTCCATAAATATGAAAAAATGGAGTAATCAAAATTCCACATTTTCTAGAAAATTCAAATAAAGAAAAGTAAGCCAAATAAAGATTATTCATCAGATAATGAAAAGTAAAAAATAAAATTGTGATTTCAATAAATAATTTTGAGTTTTTAAAGAAAGTACGTTTTCGAGCCATACTATCGAAACAAGAAAACCATTAACTATA
Source organism: Fraxinus platypoda (assembly GCA_903798405.1). Lineage (NCBI taxonomy): Eukaryota > Viridiplantae > Streptophyta > Magnoliopsida > Lamiales > Oleaceae > Fraxinus > Fraxinus platypoda. The sequence continues at coordinate 10,970 of CAIGRT010162218.1, forward strand.
TATACACACTCGACTAGAAAAATGATTTACAAAGTATTCGTGTTCTTCGAATGCTAGCACCAATGACATAACATGCCAATTCATTAGTGAGTCTCAAATTTAAATTTAAAATTGTTGTCTATCAACAAATTATTGTATTATGTAATTGGTACCTAGCATAAGCTGAACATGATGTTTAGTATGCTAGTTTTTCACATGAGTAATGTTATTTAGTACAAATCTATGTAATATTGATGTCCAATTAAACTTGTCAAACGAAATTAAGATTTATTTTAATTAATTTGATGAATTCAAGTGGACTCACAGTCATATTGACGGATGTTAAGCACCACTGATATTATGTTCTTGTTTGGTCCACATTATTTCAAAACATATTTTTCTTTCTCTTATTTTCAATAACACATTGTTCAATAAAATAATATTACGCGCAAAATTGAAACTTTTCTTTATTTTTTAACAACATATTTTCTATCAACGTACTATTCCAAAATGCATTTTGGACAAAATAAAAATAAAAATAAAAATTGAGATTTAAACATTCTCTATGTAACATCAATCATGTTACATGTATATCTTATTTTATATTATTTTTGACATTGTGTTATGTGTCGGCACATGATTGGACTGTTTTTAAAAACAACACACTTTTTCGCCCAACACTTTATAAATTTGCACACAATGTACACCAAAATGTAATATATGGAATGTACATTTAGCATAATTCACGTAACATTACTCTATATACAATCGACAATGACGAGCATTCTTTTTTCTTTTTAGTTATTTTTTTATTTTAACTACTGAGCATAAAACGGTTTTTTAATTAATAATTAACCTTTCAAGAATGGGAAAGTTTTCAAGTAACCCCATAAGTCTGGACCATTTCAATTCAGCTTCTTCGGTACGCTCTGCACATTTGCCGATAAACACCCGCGTTTTCAAAACCTCCATTGCGCCGAAGAACACCCTAAGTTACCACTGCCAATTATTCATCAATCGGCCAATAGAACTCTCCTATTTACCGTTTGAATCTTAACAAGGAACGGTAGTAGTTCGTAGATTCGATTTTACTTACTGTTTGAATCTTAATAAAGAGCGGGAATTCTAAGTTTGCTTCCTATTGTTCCCCAATCCTTTCGTGCAATGGGGAAGGTGAAAAGGAGTTCTGCCATCGTCATCTCATCGTCCGATGATGAAGAAGATAAAGACTTCATATTGAAAACCAATTCCAGCTACTCAAAATCAGTTCCAGTTAGAAGAACCCGCAAGAGGGTTAATAGGACCCCATTTTCTGATTCTCGTTCACGGGCGTTTCAAGAGTCCAATGCCGACGGCTTTGATGTGGTAAATTTCATCATTTGATGATGTTTATATAGTATGCATGCTTAAATTGATGGGTCCGCTTTTGTTGGGTTTAATGTATGAATTGTTATTGTTGTAAGTGTTAATTTTGTGTTGAACTCTTTATGTGTTTGGTATTACTTATGTAATTTTCTATGGGGTTCTATTTTTGAAACTTCGGATTACTGACCGCAGATTAAACGTTTTTGTGAGGATTTTGATCAAGGGTTCCCTCAGTTCAAGGTGTCTTCTGGTATGCTATTTTTAGAGTTTTCAGTATTGAGATCGCATTTTCTCATCCCTTGTGAACTGAACTTGTTTATCTCTTCTTCCTCATGTTTATGGAGGCATATACCTTCTCTTGTTAAAATTTTTCACCGTTAATATTATTCATATAGCTGTGTCTTGTGGTTACATGCATCTAATTGCAATATGGATCTTCCATGCTGCCCTTTCCAGTTGCAGTTTCTGTTGCACATATGTTGTATTTGTTTACATGTTTAGGACTTGGTTAAAATTTTGATTTGAGTTGCTTTTGCTAGAAAATCGTAAAATACCTATATGTAAATATTTCCAATTACTTTGAAATGATACTGTCATAGTCCTGCTGAACAGGATACCTTAACATGTGTTTTTTTAATTTCTGACTCATGCTGAATGAATTGGATATGAAATAGGTTCCAGGAGGAACATGGGCCTTTGGGTAGACAAATATAAACCTAGATCTTTGGAGGAGCTAGCTGTTCAGAAGAAGAAGGTATCCACCTTTAACTCAAAAAAATATGTAACGACTTTATTGAGTGTTTGTTTTCTCATCCTCGTTTTTTCAGGTTGATGAAGTTAAAACTTGGTTTGAGGAGAGACTGAGAACTTCTGTGGTACTGTCTTCTTGTTTCTTTCATTCTTTAGCATATTGTACAGACCCAATTCCCTCTCCATAACTTCTTGGGTTCTATTGCTTGGTGAATCCATGATTTTTTCAAGCTTTGATTATATACCCCTTCACTTCTGGCATACCTCTTCCCTTAATGATCCTATTCCATTCTAAGGCAAATAATTTTTTGTTCTTGCACTCTCTCGAAAGGGTTCATAAGTGAACAATCATCTCTTTTATGGAGGTCACCATGTTGAGAATTCAGACCTTGTGCCAATGTATACCTGTTATCTATAGATTCAGGAGCTGTGCACCCCGTCTATTAATTGAAATAAGAATGATTTACAATATATGGATTTACTCTGTTGTTTCCCTTGGATTGGGCGTTATGCTGATTGATTTGTCATTTGCAAAAGTTGGATTGTTTAGTATTTATTTTATGATAGGAATCTGGTGGTTGTATTGAGAAGTGCAATTATCGGGAAGAAAGAGGAATATGAGAATAAGCAGTTTTAGTGGAACAATGAATCAAGAACACTTTTCAGGCCTAAGACACAACATAGTAATTACAGAATCTTCATGATAACATAAATACATGAGGTCTATAAACTTGAAAGACTTCGTTGACTAGAACAAGTAACAAGATTGAATACAAAACTCTAGACCGACTTCACGTTAACTCCATCAATAAACAAAGAGACCCTTAAGCATATTTCAAGACCATTATAGAATATCAAATATTCAAACTATTAAAATATTAGTAATGCCCCTAATTAAAGACTAAAGGGCCACAACTACAGCTTTTCTTCTGCTAATGATAGAATTTATGTCAGCCTAATAATCATTAAGCACACTTATTGTTTTAAGCATAACTGCTTGTTGCTTTTAGCAAAACCCATGTATTCGTTATAGCTCTCGAAGTTCCTATATTTTTTTATTCATCCACCGATTCTCATGGCAACATAATGGCATACACAGCTAGTATAAGATAACGAGTCCAAGTTCGGGAAGCACTAAAAGCTTTTTAAGAAACCTTATTAAGGATCCTTGATTGAATATATCAAATTAATGAATTGCAATGTGTCGTTCCACTTTTTTTGCTTCTACCAAGCCTTAATCATTAATTAAGTGGTCATATAATGATATGGTATTTCTTTGAAGGGTTACATATAATTTTCAATTTATCTTCTGTGAATCTTTTCTGTTATTCTGGACTGGATGCAGAAAAATTCATATAGCAACGTTCTTCTCGTCTCTGGACAAGCTGGAGTTGGAAAATCTGTATGTCATTTCTCTCCTATAGATTGGTGTCCAGAATGTGAAATAATAGTTTTTGATTCTATTTCTCAAGCATTCTCAACTAAAATCTAAAACACAATAGTTTTGGTCTTGCATGAAACGATTCATTCTATCTCATCTTGCAGGCAACTGTCTATGCAGTTGCATCTAACCTTGGAGCTCAAGTACATGAATGGAACACTCCTACTCCCACGATTTGGCAAGAACATCTGCACAACTCAAATTCAGGTATTTCAAGCATATTTGTGCATGTGTGCACGTGCACCCATGCATGTGTGTTTCTGATTCTGTATTAATGTTACGAATATGTATGCCTATGGATTTCAAAAATAGTAAGAGAGTATGATGACACGATTTGGCAACAGTTGCATGACTTAATTTTAGGTACTCCAATCTTAAATACATCTGTGCTTGTGCATGCTCATGTGCGTCTGCATTTGTAATCTGTATGCGTCTATATACCCACTAATGCAGTTATGCCCAATGCTAAGAAATGATGACAGACGTTCTTATTTTAGTATATTTATGGATGATCTATCAGGATTCTATATTTTACCTGCAATGCAAAATGATTAGGGGGGACAATGAAAATAGAGCATCTTCTTTATGGTTGGTACAAAGTTTACAACGCAACCTCTGGGTTCCATTTCAAAGAAAAATGATTGAACAGGAAGTGTCTGTAATGAAGCCTTTTAACAAGGGCGAATCAACCGTTTAAATGCTGGAAATAGATTTAATTTTGCTAAGTTTTGGAGTTAAGTTTATTTCTTGGTTGGCATAGAAAAAATATCCGTTGTTTTGAGTCTTGAATTAGTTGTTTAATGCAGTGCCTCAAGGATTGTTTGACATTCTAGGATTAGTCTTACAATTAACTAGTAAAGAATTTCCTATTTAGAGTCTTTGCCTTCTTCCAGTGGAATTCTTATATGAATGCGAAAGTAATCATTTCATTTTTCAGTTGAGCTAATTTTTATAATAATTCTGTTATGACAGTGGTGATTTCTAAACCTTCTGAGGGTTTCTTTAACCCCATAAAAACCCATTTCCCCCAAATTTTCAGCCACAGAAATTGTGGAAATCTGGCATGAAAATTTGCTCTTCTGATTTATATTGCACAAAAATATTTTACCTCCTACTTTTGCTCATTACTTCAGAAATGTTTTAAGTTACATTGTGAAACTTAACCATAATACTTGTGTAATATTAGCTGAATATATCTGTCAAATGGCTATTTTGAATTGGAAGAGATAGTTCGATCTTGTAAAATTTTGGTGCATATATCATTCAAGTATTTTCTGTACCTTTTGGTTAATTTAGAGAAATTTTGAAGAAAAGAAGAGGAAGTTATTTTGTTCTTTCCTCGTTTGCTCTTTAGAAGAGCAAAGAAAAAACCTTATTTACTCATTAGAATTTAGATGAGAAGACAGAAGAAAACAATGCCTAAATTTAAATCATCAATCATTTCAAATTACAGAATAACCGAAAACACTTGCTCTTGACTAACTAAAAGAGCGCATGAAAAACTATGTTATCAGCGAAAAACATATATCTGTATATCTCATCTTGAATGTGTCATAACCCATCCATAAGTTAAAAGATAAGGACTCAAGATAGAACTTTGATGCAATGTTACAGCAATAGAAAATTTTCTAGTACCACCACCCCATATCTGACACCCCGTGTTTGCTTCATTGTATATGTCCTCAATAATATTGATATTATCACCACTACATCCCACCCTTTTGATTTCTCCATCTTACACATCCTTAATAATATTGATAGTTCTTGTACTATTTCTGGCTTTATTTGGTCACCCTATCATATGCTTTTTCTAAATCAATAAACACACTTTGGAATTCTTGATTCTTTTAGTAGACTGTTCCACTTAACTCTTAATTTTGTCTTTGGGCCTCCACAGTAGATTGTATGTCTTTTCAACATAAAATCAATCTGGTTCTCCAAGACCTTTGAATCACACTTTGCCCTTGTTTGATATTGATTAAAATCAGATTTTAATCTAAGTCAAAGTTAAACAATCAATATTAATAACATATTTCATTGGTCCCACAACTTTTCAACTACACATTCCATCAACTTTTATCAAAATCTATTAAAAATCTAATTTTAATCTCCACCAAATTAGGGCTTAATATAAACTCAATCTGGTTCTCCCACAATTTTTCAGTATGACTCTTGAGCTTACACCTTTTGTAATTTGTACGATCGTGAATATTTCCTTTATTCTTGTAAGAATCATAATCCATCTTATGATTATGGATGGTAATGCTTTTACATTTTTGTTCTGTTTGTTCCACTTCCCTAATGGTTTGTGTCATGATTCTTGACTAAATGTGAACTAGGGATACGGTACACGTCAAAGATGGATGAGTTTGAAAGTTTTGTTGAAAGGATAAGAAAGTATGGATTGTCATCAATGACGAGAACATCTCCATCATCAATCATACTATTGATTGATGATCTTCCTGTGGTAAATGGGAAATTTGCTTATGGAAGACTCCATAGGTGCTTGCATCTACTTTTGCGATCAGTTCATCTTCCAACAGCCTTATTGATCAATGACTATGGCAAATCCGACTCTGCAGAGTATAACACCCGCTACTGGGAAGAACTCCAGTTATCTTTACTTAATGCTGGGGCTTGTAAGGTTGCCTCTCTTAACCTTCTTAACTGAAAGTGTTCGCCTGTTGTTTTCGGATGGTCATGTAAAATTTTATGGATCTTTCAGGTGACTTTTAATCCAATCACAATAAACTCCATCAGAAGAACTCTTTCAAAAATATGCAGATATGAACAATTTGAAGTGGGAGATGAACAAATTGATCTAATAGCGAAAGCCAGTGGAGGGGATATTAGAAGCGCAATAACATCTTTACAGTACTTCTGCCTGAAACCATTTCCTGTGAATTCTCAATCTTTTTCCAAGAGCTTCGTGACACATCCAGAAGAAGAGATGGACAAGAACAATCATTTAAATGGTGGTACTTGTTTGCCATTCGGAAGAGATGAAACACTATCGCTATTTCACGCACTGGGCAAATTTTTGCACAACAAAAGAGAGTCTGGAATTTTATCTGAGCCTGGTATATCTATTGTAACTTTCTCTTTAAGAAAATATGCCGTAGAGTATCAGGATCTAGGATGTGCTTCAGTGCTTGATCTTTAGAGGACAATTTATCATTTTCCATATCTCATCACTAGTTTTTCAGTTCCCGAAAGTTTAATTGATGTTGAACAGAAGAAAATTACATTAAAGATTTGTATTTTATTTTTGAGCTCATTGTGTTCTTTTTGTAGATAGAAATGCGATTCTTTTAAAGGACAAATTTGTCAGGTTACCCTTTAAAATGGATGCTCCGGAAATTGTGCTCTGTCAAGCACATGGGCAAACAAGGGCCATTGCTGATTTTCTGCATGAAAATGGTAACAGTTTGCTCTGTTTATCTCTTGCGATTATTGTTTGGTTTGTACTTTCTTTTATACGTTTTTAAAATATGTTAGAAGATAAATATCTGAAATCATATCGATTTGGCTATAAGCTTTGTTCTATTCAAGTTTCATTGCAACAGACAATATTCAGGTAGGCATTGTTTTCTACGATTTTGTGATTTGGTTACTTGTTAAACTTGATTTTCCAAGCTAGAATGTTAACTTTGCTATTGGATGAAAAAAGAACTTAAAATTCTGTTATTGAGATTGTGTGAAGCAGAACCACATTATTGGTGACTTTCGTAGATAATCAAGACTTCTATTATTCATATGATGCTCGCAGTTCTAGATTTTGTGAATGAGGACGCAATTGATGATGCATGGTCTGTCTCATCATATTTAAGTGATGCTGACTTTCTTCTTGGCGCTCTTGGTGGGACTCTAACTCGAAACTTTGAAGCTGAGAATATTATACAGTCTGCTGCTGCTTCAATTGCTGTGCGAGGGGTGCTATTTGGGAATGCTCATGCAGTGACTTCCAGGTATAGTTTCGATACCAATGATTTTATTTGTTCCAGTTGAGTCACTGTAAAAACTGTTATGTTGCTGGTAGTGCAGATGGCATGCTATTCGCAAACCAAAGCTCTGGCAGGTTGAGCAATCACTACGACATAATAAGGTTGGTTAGCAAGGAACCATTCCTTTCGTTGGTCATCTCTATTCTTAAAATCTGTCTTTGGTTATTTTGAAGAAAAATGTTTTTAAATATTTGGTGTCCTATATTCTAGTATCTTTTGTTTCTACCAAGTGTATTTTGCCATTTAAATCCTAAGAATCTTTGAATTGTGAAAAAACATAATGTTTAGTTGCAGTGCAACTTCAGAGAAGAGTATGTTTAATGCATACTAAACAGTTTTTGTGCGCGTGTGTGATAGGGTGGGTTAGGGGGGTTAGGGCTCATTCTTACCATTTTGTCGTGTTTTTTACGATTACTGGGTTCTTCTTCAGTGCAGTCATTTATTTTTCCACGTGAAATGTTCTAAACCATCATTTTAGGAAGTGCAGCAAGAAAATCTTATAATGTTGAAACTCTCTTCCATCAACCCTTCAAATTTTAACCCCCTGCCCGCAAAAATCAGCCTTTACTCATTTTTCTGATGCATAAGTTCTTTCTACGGTGCTAAGAGTGATGTTTAGTGGACTTTAGGACTCGGGAGCAAAGATTATACTTTTGAACTCGTGGTTTATTCTTATGCACATTAATTTTCTCCTCATCTGCTTAATGTGGTTGCAGTATCAAATGGTGAGTGAGTGGAATGCAATTCATAGTAGCTTGAAGTTATGCAAGTTTTCAGTTATAGCCACGGAATTTAACCCCGCTCTTAACTGGCTTGGATATAAAGTAACCAAAGATAGTGAGAGTCAGCAGGTTTCTACTGCAGTGAACAATGGCGAAGATGACTACTTTGATAATGATACTTGTGATGATGAAATAGAAGACTGGTAAATAGTTACATGGAACTTTATATATTGGCTTTGCCTCTGTGAATTTGTAAATAACTTTAATATTTAATGGTTTTCGTTTATGAAATCTTAATTTTGTTATCGTCGTAAATATGTGGGAGCTGTCCCTTTTAAAAATAGTGAGAGCTGCCCTTTTGTAGTGCTCAGAAATGTCTGTTTTTTAGCAGTAACAAGGAATGAGCAAACAATTAAGCTAGCATAACATGAAGTGCAGAACAAAATTGAACAATGAAAAGACGTCAAAATTATCGTTAGCACAAAATATGGAACACAAGTACAATTTTCAATTCTTATACAGCTTATAATGATATAATCATAGATTTCACCTTTGGCCTTTTGGAACTCTATCTGCAACTCACTTGAGGCCAGAAAATAAGAAAATATGTGCTTTGATGATTAGATTGGGCATTTAGAGTTAAAAGTATTGTTTCAATGCAAGTCTTGAGAGGTGGATGGAGGAGCAAATAGTCCAACTTTTTGAGCAATCAAAATATTGAACGACGACCGGTCAAAGCAATATCTTGCAAGTTAGAGGGTGTTTGGTAGGGATTAAAATTAGATTTTTAGTAAATTTGATAGAAGTTTTTGAAATGTGTGGTTGAAAAGCTGTGGGATCCATGAAATGTGTGGTTAATATTGATTGTTTGACTTTGACCTAGATTAAAATCTGATTTTAATCCGTACTACCAACGGTAACGCTACTACATATCAAAAGCAGAATTTGAACCATGGTTGATTACCATACTACCAGCACCTCAAGAGGACTATTTCACCCACTCTTAAATACCTCTTGTCGTTATTCCGCGCCACTCAGGTCCACTCAGGTAATACTGTTAACTTCCAATACATGGGATGCGTCAAAATAGAGGACGACATGAGTCTCTTTGGTTGCAGCACTAGTGTAAAAATAAACTTCATACTGTTGTGATCATCGGTGCTTTTGGCCCAATTTTGCACTGACTCAAATATCTGACAACAATCAATTATGTGCAACAATCAGTTATGTGCATACGATCAATTTTTTCTAAATTAATTGATTATCCCTAGATTTCAAACTAATCATACTCAATTAAGTCAACTCATTATATTTCTATGTAAATCAGATAAGTCTTAATTAAGAGCATTCAATCACAAAGAAAAAATTAAGAACTGTAAAATTAGTAAATGTATATCTCTACCTTCTATCCAAAATTTGATTTTACTATGTGATCTAAACAAGTAACTCGTCTCTCAACTTGTTATCATTAACAAATCAATGAAATAGTAGTATTCAATTATTTGAAACATGAAGAATAGGAGTTGTTACTCCGCCAACGAGGCTCCAAGCATGACCACGTGGCAGCCAAACCTAGTTCCGCACTCTACGTCATTCTGCCCATAATAAAACTCCGAAAAACCTCTACGAAGGGTCGAACCCGTACGCTGGAGGTCAAACCCAATTGCTGGAATCGAACCCTCATTGGAGGAGAAAAGCTGTTATGGGCTTAGTGGAAGATCTTTCATAATCTTTGGTAAGTGATTGATGTGATAATTCACTGCCATAGCCGTCTCACCCAGCCAAACAAGTCAAGTCTAAGCCTTGAACAATAGGTTTAGGGTAGCAAAATGGTGTTAGCATTAAATGCACACGATTGATTGATGCATGTGATAAGAGGCCTCGGCCGTTCGGATGAGGACACTTGTTTCTTCATCCAATGGTTCTTATTTATCCTCTTTTACTTTAAAAACTCACACATTGTGCCATTCCAAAGGTAATGTAAGTTTAGACTCTCAAATTATAACTTTGCTAGCTATATCTCTCACTTACATCTCCCAAAGCCGAACCTTTTTAATATACGAGAGGCTCGTGTCTAAAGCATCTCCCATATTCAAACACTTATATTATCAACTCACTTGACCATCGGAGTGCACGTGACCAACTCTACCACCACCACCGAGGAAGGCTACGTGTGGCTAATGGTTTGTTCTAGTATGCAGGAATCAAATTACATGGACACAAGGGGCATTGAGACATGTTGACAACATTTGGGGCACAAAAATTGAGGTTAATAGGAGTAAATACAACATGAAAACATTAATTGAGGATCAACACACAGTAATTAAAATTAAGGTTAAAAAATATGTTACAAGGGTTCACCTCAACTAATGATTTAGCTACATATCACAAAGCAAACAAAAAAAAAAAAAAAAAGATAAGGGTAATAGAGTACATTATCGGGTTTAAAAGAAAAAGGGAGTCTTTGTTAAAAGAC
>CAIGRT010162231.1:0-13223 GCA_903798405.1 Fraxinus platypoda
AACAAATAATTATTCCTCCTATTTGCAATTGCACACGAAGGAAATAATTAAATGCATGTTCTCTTTACCATTTTCAAACCGTTTTCTGTTTTCGATTTTTCAAAACAGTGAAAACGCGTTTTCTTTCCTATTTTCGAAAACGCGTTTTTGAAAACAAGTTAAAAATTTACAAAGAAAATCCAAAACGACAAATTTTTCGTTTTAGGTATTTAAGTTATAATCAATCCAAAATTTTCAAAATGCGTTTTGGATGTTTTCAAAACAATTTTTTAAAATGCCAAAAATAACACATTTTCAACAATCTCAAAATGGACACTCAAAACACAAAACCCAAAACAAAAAATTGAAATACAAAGTGAATCGTCCCTAAGTTTTTGAAAGTAAAAACAGTGTAATCCGTAATTTCCTCCTTTCAAAGGCAGACCAGCCCCACGTGCTGGGCTTTCACAAGACTCCCAAGAAATGTAGATAGCCACCCTAAATATCTATTTCTATTTTAAAAGATAGTAATCATTTACTTCTTAATTAGGTGAATGATTTGTTTTGATTACAAAAGTGTAGACTTTGTAAGAACAATTGAATAAATCGATTGACTTAACTTAATCTTGATTAAGTTTGTTCATGTCTACAACGGTTTAAAAAAAAAATAAAAAAAATTCATTTTTTCAACTTGAAAAGTGTCAAGTTTCTTATGTGTACGAGACGAATTCAGTATATTAGATAGATTTGAGTAAGGATTTAGCCATTCGTACATAATTTTTTGCCATCCTACTTTATAGATACGATGTTGACAGTAGATGACTGGGTGCAAAACTGATTATTTTTTAAATAGTTTAATGACAGTGGCACTCTGTCGAGGAAGTGGACAAATAATTGTATACACCAAGCATGATTGGATGAGTATTTCCAAGGAAAAAAAAAGAGAATGGTTAAAGAAGCTTCGTGACCCATCCATTCCAAATTATTGAATTTTCAAAACTTTTCTTCATGGTCAGAGCTCGCCAATTTTTAAAGACAAAGTCAACATGTGCAAAGCCATCTTCGCATAGGATTGAATAAAAATGTACATTCAAATGTTGTGCTTCATGCTTGAATAATAAATTATTTATAACAAGTAAAAATGTTAATATAAAGGGATGCAATCACTTTCTTAAAAACTATAATTTATAGGTGATGTAGGTCCAAAAATTGAATACAAATATTATTTGTCTCGGCTTTACATGATTTATAACATGCACATACCTTGTACTTTTGCACCCAACTTTTATTTCTGACCAATATTATTCTCAGCCTTTCCGTTCTAGACTCTCATGATTCCGAGCAACATTTTCCATCCAATAATTCAGTTGAGGTTACGTAAAATATTTAGAGATAAATCGTAGATAAAAGTTAGAGAAAATTTGAAGGTCATAACATATATAGAGATTCAACATTGTAAAATTTATTGCAATCACACGATATATCTCATGCCGAAATTACAAAATAATAACTAATTCAAAAAATAGAAAGAAAAAAAAAAAAAAAACTCTTCTCACTTTTTCTCATGTCCGTGGCGTATCTATTTTTTTCAATCTAACCCCTCCTTTTACATTTCTATTTTCCTTATTCCTTTTTGTTCATCGCTTCAAATTCTCGACTTACACTTACAACACAATCGACATAATCTGAACTTAACTCTATTCGAAAATGTATATAATTCGAAAGGAAGCTTCGTTACTCTCGGTCAGCAGTACCAAATTAATGAATTTTCAGAACTTAGTTCACGGTCAGCAATTTTAACACTAACTAATAATTTCCTTTCTTTTCTTTTTAGATATATATATTCCATAATTCCCAAACCATGTAGAGGTACGTCACTTTGTACGTCAGATCTCACGGGCAAGGACATCGGTTAATTACCATTTTTAATTACGATTTAAAATAGTCAATACGGACCCCACTCCTTAATTCTTATTTACTCTTCATATTATTTATTTTTATTTATCAAAAAAATTAATTAATAAAGTAAAGATAGAATCTGGAATAAGTATAGAATCTTCTCTCCTCCAAATTCTAGATGCATGAACCTACCCAATTGCATAATGGGGCGGTAGGAAAATCACTTTTTTTATTTTTTTTTCCAAACCAAAGTCCATGCTTGATTAATTTCATTCATGATATACTTTCAATTTTAAGTCAATCAGATAACTGTATTTCAATTTTATTGAGTTTAGTAACTATATTTTAATTTAATTTTCGATCGAGCAATTTATCCAATTTCATCAATTGGACGCTGAAAAATCGATATTGTGACAATCAATATACAATTAAAATAATTTATTTTACAGAAGTTGCGCGTTAGTTTTACACCAACAAATATCGATCACATGTGATTATAGTTATTTGTTGACTGTCATATCATTGATTTTTATCAAATTAATTTAATTAAAATAAATTAAAGTTTAATTACTCAAGTTTAAATGTTGAACCACAATGGAATAGAATCTTACTTCGTGGAATAAAATTTACCGCTCCTAAACTATACACCTTGAACACGAAAGGTTCTAAAACTTAACCGACTTGGATTTGATCATTTGAAGTCAAATTTTCCCAACTTCGTTTCCTTTCTTGATCTGTCGGAGTTTGAGTGGAAAGCTCCAACTTTCCGTGAACTCCTATCTATCTATGTTTCCCACCCACATGTTAATTTCTTTCCACCCTTAGAAACGAAACCCCTTCATACATATACAGTGAATCACGGTCTATATATATAATTAATTAAGACCAAAAAAGGAGAGAAAAATTTATTCAAAGTTTATTGGCTACCATTTTTTTTTAGAAAAAAGTTGATGATCAAGGAAGGTTCAGCGTTTTAATCTCTTGACAAATATAGTATATACACACATACGTGTTGATCCGAAGCTGGTTTCATTTCAATGGATCCTACGATGTCTAACTCTGTCTCTAATGGCGTTGCTGATAAAATTACTACTAAGGAAAAAGTTGGATTGAATCCAAGAAATGGGTTTGTGTCGATGGAGGGACTCAACAAATTGCAGCCTAAAATCGTTAGTGGAGATTTTGGTTACATTCTGGAGGACGTGCCACACTTGTCTGATTACATTCCTCGTCTTCCTGTATGTATAATTTCTTGCTTATGATCACATCTTTGATTCTGTCGTGAATTGGCGTTTGATTCTTTTGACTTTTACTTCTTTTGCGTGGGAAAAAAAAGGGTTAGAAACTTGAAGAAAACTATGTTTGGTAGTAAAATTTTTAGATAGATGACAAAGATATTACAGTTTAATACAGCATTAATTACTTGAAATTTTGTTTTCTAGAGATTTTCACTCTTGAGAACAGAGTGCAAGTCTTTATACTTGTTTGGTTGCTAGTGATTTCTTATTCTCATTCTTTCCTGGTGACAGACTTATACCAATCCATTGCAGTATAATCCTGCATATTCAGTTGTCAAGTGAGTTTTTGTATTGCTTTTCTTCTGATAATTTCTTTAAAAATTTGGAGATAGCGTCGTTTTAATTTAGTCTTAATTTACCTGTGCACAGGCAGTATTTTGTGGATAATGATGATACAGTCGCCCAAAAGGTAAGTTTTCTACAAAAGATAAATTTCTACTTTTTGTTGAAAGAAACGTTCCAGAGAGGAAATCAGGAATTATCAATTATGGAAAAGATATTTATTGTCATGTTTCTGATATTAACATTTTTTTTTCTTTAGATTGTTGTTCACAAGAATAGTCCAAGAGGGGTACATTTTCGACGTGCAGGTCCTCGCCAAAGAGTAAGTTTATAAACTCCTGGACTTCAAAGTTTGAAATGAATCTTTTTGTACTTTAAACTAAATGAACTCGTGGGAAATTTCAGGTTTACTTCAAGTCTGATGAAGTGCGTGCCTGCATTGTCACGTGTGGAGGCTTATGCCCTGGCCTTAACACAGTTATCCGGGAAATTGTATGCGGCCTGCATCATATGTATGATGTGAAGGGAGTTCTAGGAATAGTTGTAAGTATCTGCAGAATTATATTCATTTTCAGATAAGAGAATTGCTCCCCGAATTTTCACAAATAAGCTTTTAAATTTTTTTTTTTTTTTTTTTGAACAGCAGCTTTGTGTGAAATTAAAATTTCCCTGCTGCAATATGCATTAGTGATGTAGTTCTAAAGTGTTTGGGTTACTACAGTTTCTTGTAAATGTATCTTCTCCTCTATAAACAACCCTGCTGGCCCCCCAAAGGAGAAGAGAAGGTACAAACAATATAATAATGATTGTAACGATGATAATAGTAAAAGAAATAAACACAGTCTTCATGAATTAATTATCACTTGTGTTTGATAAGAATCTAGAAATCATAGCAAAATCCATAGGTTCAGTTGAAAGAGATAATATTAGATCTTAACTTATAATCTTCACTCTTGTTTGTCAAATATATGTGCAGTGTGTCAGTCATAGATGTTTCTTTTTACTTGAAGTTCAGCAAAAATGTATGGTTTTTTCTTTGGCGGGGTTATCAACTGACGGGACTGGTGTTTTTGTAGGGAGGATACCGAGGTTTTTACTCCAAGAACACCATCTCTTTGACGCCAAAATTGGTGAATGATATTCACAAACGTGGTGGAACAATATTGGGGACTTCTCGAGGTGGTCATGACACCAAAAAGATCGTTGACAGCATTCAGGACCGCGGAATCAATCAGGTACATAAAACAAGTATGAATCATTCTTCAAATGCAATGTTAGCATAGCCTCGTCTATTCTAATAGTTACCATTGCCTTTCTGAGTTTAGGTTTACATAATAGGAGGAGACGGGACACAAAAAGGAGCTGCAGTAATTTTTGAGGTATTTTGCATGCTGCAATTAGTGTCCATCTCTACCAATTTTATTAATTTGATAGTAGCCCATAAATCAATCAGTTTTTCATCCTCGTTATATCGTGTTTCTACTGATATCATTTGTGCTAATGTTAATAATCATACTTAAAACTATTTTCTTGTCAATCCTACCAGGAAATTAGAAGACGCGGTCTCAATGTTGCAGTTGCCGGAATCCCCAAAACAATAGATAATGACATTCCGGTACCTTTTTTGTTGAGTACAACGGCTAGCTACATTTGAATCAGATATTTCTTATGTTACTATTCCCCAAAACTATATAACAATGAAAATGTTAAATGTCATACTGTCTCCTATTGCAGGTTATTGACAAATCCTTTGGTTTCGACACTGCTGTTGAGGAAGCCCAACGTGCTATTAATGCAGCACATGTTGAAGCTACTAGTTTTGAGAATTGTATTGGTCTGGTGAAGTTAATGGGACGTTATAGTGGTAAGCTTCATGCTAATATATACAATAGTTCGTATTTATCATCTAAATGAATATGTCAAGAAATGGTCAATGCATTTGCCAACCTTTTGATGTGTTAATTTTATCGATTGTGAATTCATTCATCTAATAAGTATAATAAGCTCGAATGGTTTAAAATAAGTGTGTGTTTGATAGAGATTGATGTATTTCCTTTGCTAGTGTTTAGATCAATTTATTTTCCACGTGTTTGTAAAATCCACGCGATCTATGCACAATATCGCCAAGCTTATTTTTGCTGTATGTATCATTTTCTGTTTCAACCTCGTGGTTTTTAACATTTTATTGTTATACATGGTTTGCAGGATACATTGCCATGTATGCTACACTTGCCAGCCGAGATGTTGATTGCTGCCTTATTCCAGAGTCACCATTTTATCTCGAAGGACCTGGTGGACTATTCGAATATATAGAGAAACGACTCAAAGAAAATGGACACATGGTTATTGTCATAGCCGAAGGTGCAGATCAGGAGCTACTTTCTGAGAGTTTGCGCTCTACAGATCAGCATGACGCTTCTGGAAACAAGCTTCTACAAGATGTTGGGCTGTGGATATCACAAAGGATTAAGGTGGTTATCACACTTTGATATTCTATTTTTCTCTTTACTTTTCGAGTTTCTACTTTCTATATCATGCATTGCTCCTATGCGTTCCATATACAACTTGGGAAGTGCTTATATTTATGCGTTTTGACTTTCAGGATCATTTTTCTAAACGGAGTAAGATGGCAATCAATCTCAAATATATAGGTCAGTATTAAGATATTTCTCTGCTAAATGAAATTGGAAAAGCCTATTCCAACTAAATGTTTGCCTCATCACAGATCTCATGTACATGATTCGAGCGGTTCCCAGTAATGCATCTGACAATGTGTACTGTACACTTGTTGCTCAAAGTGCCGTTCATGGAGCAATGGCGGGTTATACAGGCTTCACAGTAGGACCTGTCAATGGAAGACATGCTTACATTCCCTTCCATGTGAGTTAATTGGCCACATGAAAACCTTGTACTACTATTGAATCATGTATGATTTAAGTAATTGATACTCTATAACGGGCAATATTGTGGGGGTGGAGACAAGTTCTTCCTCTCCTAAATCAAAACTCAAACCGGTACGGTGCGGTGACCATATGCAGGCTGGTTCATACCTTAATATCTATGCTGATATTTTTTGTTTTGTGTTTCGAGTATTTGTACTTAGTTCTTCCTCATATTGTCATGCTTAAATTTTTTATCAATGTGTTCCCTTCCACCTTGAGTCTGAATTTTTCGTAATGAATTTTTGAGTTATGTTCCTCATACAGAAATTCTGATGTTGCATGCAGAGAATTATAGAGAAACAGCACAAGGTCGTGATAACGGATAGAATGTGGGCAAGGCTTCTGTCTTCAACCAATCAACCCAGTTTCTTGAATACGAAAGACGTTATTGATGCCAGCAAAACCGAGAACAACCTACTCAACTGTTAGACGATAACTGTATGGCTAAAGGTGATAAATAAAGAGGTCACATGCCGAGTGACATCGCAAGGAAATGAAGGGACGGTCACTTGAGACGGTTTAAAAACATAAAGAGCTTTAAAGGTATTAGTAATGTGTGGTACCTGCACAGGCTGATATATAAGTGAAAGTTTGCCTACTTGCCCATAGGAATAAGCACTTTTTCAACAAAGAGATATATTTTGTATTTTCTGTAACATTTCAGTGAGCATTTAAACTAGGAAACAGATCTGTTCTGTTATCCAGTCCCAACATTTGGAAATTGAAATCTAATCTAAGAAACATATTTGTTATCCTATCTTTGTACCTAATGAAATTGAATTCTATGAAACTTATTGAACTATCCAATGACAGCTGGATATTGAGTAAACTGGCCTCAGAAAATAAGTAATACAACAATAATATGAGTTGACACAGGCTATTTCACTGGAAATACTTCAATTGACCTCAGAAAATTATCAGATATACATGGTATATAATTGGAATTAGCAGTTCCAACCAATTCCCGATCTGCCAGCTTACACTCATCAGCGACTAGGCTAATATATCCACTGGTATCCTCAATTCAACATTGACAAATGGAAGACCTAGTTAACTGTTAAACAAAAGAAAGGGACTTGGTTAAAGAGCCATTTCTTCTTGCAAAGCAGCAAGTTCTTCTTCCTCCTTGGTGCGTTTAGGGCGACCAGGTACTCTGCCTGCTGGTACCTGCACTGGAGCTGCAGGGGCTGCAATGGCAGGCTGAAGAAGCTGTTCTTCCAATTCTGCACCTTCTAATTCTTCAAGCTCGGCCTCCAATTCATCCTGCAATAACAAAAAACGCCTAGATGTTAGCTGAAGAGCATAAATTCTTGCATTTTGCACAACATTATAATCAATACTGAATATCACAATACAGATCGATAGAGCTTCAGAAATGGCAGAAGATTGAAAATAGGCAAGAACCTCATCAAAGTCAGCTGCTGAACCAATGGGAGTAGCCAATGCTTCCTGTATCTGCTTCATGTTCTCTGTTTGTTCGTTTATCTCGTCCATTGTTTTGTCCACATCATCAATATTCCTGTGTAGAAGATGCCACTTGAGCTTTAGGTCAAAATATATATGTATAAGCTAAGATAGGAGGAATTGGCCACATGCCTATCATCCTGCAGTCACGCAGATAACTATGCCCCACTGCAGAAGATTCTACTAATGTGCATTTTCTACAATGCATAATGATTGCAAAAACCAACATTGAAACAAGTGGTAGAATGGAGTTTTAAAAGTCGCAGATATTTGACATAGTTTAAAGCAACTACATACGTTGCCTTCTGCATTGCTTTCATTGCTGCTGCTCCAGTTCTCAAAGCATCCACAGTTTCAGTTGTAGCTTTTGCACCTTCTAACAGTATCATCTGCAATAAGGCATTTGACATTGTACTCATTACTCAAAAGGTTGTCATCTAAGAAAGGCAATGTGCAAAACATTCAAATATAAAATGTCAAGTCAACCTGATCGTGGATTCGTAGTTGGAAATTGCCAAGCTGCTCAATTTGTTGTTCATATAGTCTTTTCCGCTTCAAACACTGTATAGCCGCTGCAAAATAATATTGTTTCCACATAAGTAGGCAAGCTTGAAAAGGGATCGATAGAACCACAACTAACATTAAGGTAGAATAAGGCTCGTGCAAACAACTACATGGAAAGAATGTTTCATTGTGCTATTGACAAAAATTATTATTGCCTCAACTTCTTTTGGTGTCAGATATATTTAGCCACAAAAATAGCATAGAAACCATAAACTACATGAGAACCACATAAGTTATATAGCATACAGAAAATTCATCATCCCAAAGCTGATCCTCAATGCTAGATATGGAAACTCAATCAGGACCAATGGTGACGAGTTGGTGTAGATGTACCACTTAACTGTTGTCACAGCTCAGACTTAAAAAAATAATCAAAAGTAAATTCAATGAACAGATTCATATACTAGGTAACCACACATTGAGCAGTGCAGAGGGGAGAGTGCAAGAGCAGCAAAATTCCAAAAAGAACAGTGATACCTCAGAAGAGTCCAAATAGTTTTATTTCTATCTTAATTTCTTATTATAACTTTTAATTATTTTTTACATAAAAAGGTAAGACAATTTTCATGCTAAATATATTCCTTTTATTAGTGATTCAATTCTCCCATTTGATTGACAGAGTTTTATGTGAAGTCAATTTACATTTTACATAATTTTCATTTTTTTGACCACGATTAATGGACAAGAATTAAGTAATGATACTTTTAGAAAGTAATTAATTGCTTTAATCTAGGATGGAGAGCGTGGAGGGTAAGTACAACCATGGATGAGATGGCTGCACCACTTTCATTTTTTATTTATTTTTTTCGGAGGGGGGTGGGGTTCAATACCCAACAAATGCTTTTTCGGCCAAACTAATGCATTAGCAGGTTCCAACATATTGTACCAGTGGGAGCTCAGCAATTTTTCATCATTGAATTGATCCACTGGTGAAGGAAAGCCCAAACGTATGAAATTCGTGAGTTTGGCCTGACAAATTCGTGAATGTGGACACTAAACAAGTGATTCAGACTGGCAAACCACCACGCCCCACCACCCCCACCCGGCAAGAAATTAGAAATAAACAAAAAAGAGAAAAATAAAAATGAAACAGTTACACGAATCAGGGCTCCTAAGTTCTTACAAGAAATAATAGGGACTCAAGTTAACTGACCAGCAAGAGAAACCAGATATAAGCCAAACTTATATGCAAAATCAAGTTGTACTTTGGAACTGAACTCTGAGCTAAAAAATATTACTACAACAAAAAATTAATAGTACAGTATTTATTCACCAAGACATGAACTACAAATGTAAAGCTGATGATTGTACCGCATTATTCGCCACAAATAACTCATGTTATAGTTGAAATAGTATAATGCATGCTAGAAATGAAATTTTATTTAATGTTATCTGCTATTACCTTTTTTTATCATTATTTTATTTTTAGACAAGGAGAACATTCAAAGTAAGAACTATACCCCTCTTGTTCTTAGCTTTTGTAAATTCCTTGGCCTTCTCAACCTCCGCAGAAGCCTTCTTTTGAAGCACATTTTCTTTCTTCTCGAGCATCTCAAGAGTCTACACACAGTAAAGAGTCAAATATTCAATATGTGTGCAGGTTGACACTACACATCAAACATCTTATTGAAACTATAGATGACTAAATCTTTCGTCAATTTTAAATTTAAGCTGATAAACAGTTTAAAGAAAAATCCCCCTCTTTAGAAATAGTAATGCATACTCAGATCGACTTAAGTACACAAGATAACAGGGCAACCCTTACAAACAAAAAGCACATAATAAAGCTCAAACACCACTACTGCATATTTAAAGAAACACATAACTTTAGTAACATTGTTTCATAAGTTATTCTCATTCATGCTTTTTTGGCAAATTACAACCAAGGATCAAAATCCTAAATGTAATTTTGCGAAGTCATTTAGATAATTTTGACTTCTGATTTTTCAAGACAAGTGATCTACATAAAGGGCCTGGAGGATGCAATTCCATGCTCAGGAACAAGTAAATAGCCTCTCTCATAAGAAGAATGGTATATTTTGTCCGATCACTCTACAAGACATTGTGGGTTAAAAGGGAAGTCTCCTTAATCCAGAGAGTTCTATTCAACAAATTTTGGTGACAGACGCAAGCATATATGTCTCTAAAAGATGTTTGTTAGAATTACACTTAAACATACACTGTGAATAGAAATGAAAACTTATTTGGCAACCAAATCAATCAACTACAGCACATTCTAGCCACTTTTTACATCCAACTAGGGTACTGGGTACAAGACAGCTTTCAACAGATTCAATTTCCCGAGCAAAATTGTCAGCTCCGTCATCATGTAAGATTGTTTCTAATAAAACCATCATCATCTCAAATGATAATGTAATACCATGTTGAACATTTACCCAGCTCCACCACCTCATACATTATAGTGTGAAAAACAACTTGCATATTCAAATATAATGACCTTAATTGCATAACATATTGTTAAAGTTCGGCTTGTGTGATAGTACAACTTTGGCACCCTCTACTTAGAAGCAGCTTTAATGGTGAGTTCTACTTGTTTGCAATAATTGGTCTCAAGAGTAAACACCACTCCAGGAATGGCCCTATTTGTGGATGGGACGGCTTAGAGAAGGCTAACTTGTTCCATGGAGTCGCTCAGTTAGGAATATGGGCTTCCGGATGTGAAATTTGAAACGAGGACAGATTGTAATGACCCTAATTACTTCTCACATCGCCAAGGCTTGTGTGTTTAGAACCACTTGAGCACTTTCCCTTACAAGCTGGATTTAAAAGTGAGTTCTATACATCCGATGTGATTGTATTAACAAACCCAACTAATAACTGGTGAATTTACTATTTTTTTTTTTAACGGACAGCATATTAACTCTCACAACATTCTCTTTTAGTGGGTGTTTGGTAAGGATGAAAATTAGATTTTTTTAGCAGATTGTGATTGAAGTTTTTGAAATGTGTGGTTGAAGAGTTGTGGACCCATGGATGATATAGTTAATATTGATTGTTTGACTTTGACCCAGATTAAAATTTGATTTTAATAGGAAACAAACAAGGCCTTAATCAGCAACCATATCAATGTTTGCACTGAAATAAAAAATTGAAGAAAAATGCGTATGAATACCTACAAATGTTGATAAACACAGATATATGAGCATGCTATAGAAAGTAATAAGATGATATACGAACGATACCTCATTTAATTTGTCCAGAGTGGTGAGAGCATTAGTCTCTTGTTTAGATTTGCCAAAAATACGAGTAAACATCTTGATTCGATCAGAATGGGTTCTAATTGAACACAATTCTCTTCCCCAGAAGAATCTATAGAAACTAAAAGATTAAAAATCAATAGTTAGTAGTAGTTTCACAACAAAAGCTACTTGAAATTCTGATCCCAAAACAATGTAATTGTATAAATGTACCCAAAAATTAGTTTCCAGAATCAGCGGTTGGAGCAATGGACTGATGATGAAGATTAGCAACTGTTGCCGTATATAGAGAGATTTGTGACTAAAAAATTATTGACAAGCTAGACTGCAAGACGGAAGAAGTAAAGAGGAAAGCGATGGTCGTGGGAGGACTGGGTTTACTTAACCGCGTCGGTTGGGTGACGAAAGCACTAGTTGAGTAAAAAGTTTGATAAGTCGGAGTCCACGCGGTAGGGACACATTGTGACCAACATCTCTTCTACATATAAAGTGGCTATGAAACGAAAATTTTTGTTCCATTTTTTCCACCGTTAACTTTAACGAATTTCGTTAAGTAGCTATTAAGCCACATCATTAATGTTTGTCTGTTAAAATTCCATTATCCCATATCTCAATTTCATCAAATCATTTTCAAATCTCAATACACGAACTGTTAGTTCCTTTTCCTTTTAACTATTTTAGCAAGCAATAATTGAAAGGGTAAAACAATTAAATTCATTTATTGTTCATATCATTGAAGAGAGACAACTAAAACGATTTGAACCGAATTCCTTTTTTTTTTCATTTACTATTAAGAACTAAGTTTCAGATCTGAGTTCAAATGAACGTCCTCAAAACTTATTGAACTTGCTAACTATCACTTCTTTATTTCTTCAGGATGATTTCTCCAAGGATCTGTCTTCACTTGAAGCAATAGCATCGGATAATTGCATGAGAAGTAGGTGATAGAGGCGTGTTAGGAATGGACCGGATATTTCAGGTTAGTCGATGGCAAGTGGGGGAAGGGCTGAGCTGGGTTGTGTGAAGTAAACAGCTGAGTGTGGGGTTGACATGAAGTGATTTTGAAAAGAGATGAGGTTTTCTTTTGTCCTTTATCGATTCTCTCGTCGATTTGACTTGTGGGATGTTTAAGAGTAAACTTAGGAGAACATTCATGATGGATAATTGAAGATATATTAAGATAAATAGGATTTAAAAGATAAAGTTTGTTTTAGATTAGATTTTAATAGTTTTGAATTTCGATTAACTAGAATTTTATTATTTTTAGAAGCTATTTATTAAGCCCCTATTTAAGCCCCATTATTTAAAACTCATTTTTTTTTCAAATTCATTTTCAACCCCATATTCTCATAATAAATAATTTTGCACGTAAGCCCAAACCTTTTTCCACCTTAACTACACATTTTCCAAAAAAAATCACATTTCACAAAATTTGTACTCAAAAAATGGGCCTCAAACAGGGGCTAAGTTGTCCCTTAAATCTAGAATTTCACTGTATTCAAGCTATTGATTATATTTCAGATTTCCCTCCCCAAATTCTGCATCTTTGTTATCTAATTTTTCCGCCTAATTCTCTC
>CAIGRT010162235.1:0-20181 GCA_903798405.1 Fraxinus platypoda
ACAAGGAATTTCCACTTAAATCATTTCAATTAGTCACAATCAATTTCCAATACAAAATTCCAGCAAGTATGTGGTCCTTCACCTTTCTCTATCAGCTTATCAAGTTTTCTTAACCCGTTAGCCACATCCTTGGGGCCTTTCAGAGCAATAAGGTTGTTTGTTGCCACTGCAAGTGATGATTCATCTGCCAGATTTCTCTTGATAACATTGGTATAAGATTCAAAAGCTTCTTGTGTGTTACCTAGGATCTGGGGAACATTGAAAAAAATAAATGATTGCTTCATTGCATACAAGTGGGAAACCGATAAGGAAATTGCAAATATATTATCACTATCTCACCTGTTGAACATCTGCTAACAGAACAGCTATAGGGGCCGATTCAATTTCTATGTCATCATTAGCCAAATTCTCTTCCATCAGTGATCTGATTCCTGCCCGATTCTGCAAAAGTAAATGTCAGCTTCTGGAAAAGGTTTACCTAAAAATGCATTCAACTATCCAATGAATATAACCATCAAGTAAAAAGTTCTGAAGAAGTCCAAGGGTAATATCCCCAAAGTCACCACGTGCACAACAACAAATACATTCAAGAACTTGCATGAGCATAATCCCAAGAGAATAAGGATGTGTTTGATTGCCAATATTTTTCATCAAAAATGTGTCTTTTCCATCCAAATTCCTACTTCTATACTATTTGATTGACATTTTTTTTCCATGGAACACATTTTCTTAGTTTTTGGACACGTGACCATATTTTTTCTCAAAATCAAGGAAAATATTTTCTTTATGGGAGTATGATTTTATTTTCCAGGAAATTCTCTCTCTCCTATCTGTCAACTCTCTCTCATCTAACCGCCAATAAAAAATGGACAAGTATAATATTTTATAAGTTTAAAACTAAATCAATCAAACACATTTAATTAATAATTTTCATACAAATAAGTTCTAGACAATTGTTCAATTGTCTAGAATTTATTTTCTTTCCATGCAAATTTTATACTTGCAATCAAATGCATCCTAATAGTTTAAAAACATAATGAGAAAAGAAAGAGGACCCTTGATACAATGACAGAGAATGACAACTTGACTAACAATGCAAATTCTAAAGTAGAATGTTATGGATAGTATTCTGATATTCTCAAACACGAACTAATATCATCTGAGGCAAGTTCTCCCTAATTTACATTAAGCATAAAAATTTTATGTTTCCAGAGAATAGATGTCACCTTCTAGCTGATAACAACAGTTTCTCTGCATCCTTGTACTTGTTTCTTTCTATCAATGAGCAAGCAGTGTAATATGCGAGTTCAAAACTGTTAGTTGACTTAACGCTCAGAGAATCCAAAGCCGCTTGCACGTCAGTAGCCCTCTCAGCAGAAACCAAACTAGCAACTACATTTATTTCTAATGACTCTATCTTGGACTTCTGGATCTATTGATAAATATCCGCAGAAGCATCCATTTTTCCCAAACGAAATAAAATTTGTGATTCTAACAGCATCATCGCAGAGTTCTTTTCTTTCCCTTTCAATGATTCCAAAGCTTCGTCCAACTTATTTTGCCGATATAAGCAGTATGCCTATTCAGAAACAACAGCGAAAAAATGCTAGAGCATATAGCCCACACTTCGAGGAAATCGATGCGTAATACTAATCAACAAGCTAAATCACCTTGAGCATACTAAGGAAACCAAATGAGAGAAAAATGCAACTGAAAATATCCTTGCACTTCATGCTATTGTTAGGTTGAGAGGGAAAAAATGAAATGAAAAAGGAGAAAATGATATAAAGAGAAGGTGCATTCTTGATAAAGCTAATGCAGTCATAAATTTTTCACATGCATTAAGCTTTCAGTGTCACTAGTCCTTAGTTAATCTCCGCACAGTGCGGAGCATATGCTCCTAACATAGAAACACAAATAAAAGAATAGGCCTCAAGGCCCATTACTAATATCTCTGTGCCTTTATAAGAAATTCACAGTCCATTTACATCTACAGCTGCAAAACACCATTACACCAAGAAATTTTTCCCAGTTCCCTCCACTGTCGTCGCCTCCACCACTACCATCACTGACGGTCTTAATCACCACTGCCTTTTCCGCAGTCCCAGAATTTGTGAAACGCGAGTAACAAAAATACACACAAACACATACTATTTTGTAGTTTCAACTTTCGAAATGCCAAGCTAACAAAATCAATTATGTGTCTTTAAGCTATTGGAGTTGTTTTTCTTTCTTCTCGTTTTGTGCTTCAGATTTCAAAAAATTATAATAGGGCCTTCGAATATTTGTGACATTTTAACTTCCTTCAGTCCATCTATGGACTTCTTTGCTTCAGCCCCAGTGATGGTCGAATAAAGGTACTCGTTAAAGAATTGAATTCATAATTTAATATCAGAAACAAGTGATATGTAATTTCTTAATTACATAAATTAATATAAAATATAATTGCCAAAACCTTGTATTTTATGAAAAGGAATTACTTCACGTATATATATATGTATTGGCTTGGATGTTGCGTTTCTTTGTGTGTGTGTGCGTACGTGCGTGCGCGCGCGCCTTGTGCTGTTGTTTTT
This sequence comes from Fraxinus platypoda, assembly GCA_903798405.1. Lineage (NCBI taxonomy): Eukaryota > Viridiplantae > Streptophyta > Magnoliopsida > Lamiales > Oleaceae > Fraxinus > Fraxinus platypoda. The sequence continues at coordinate 2,574 of CAIGRT010162235.1, forward strand.
AAGATGTAAGAATAATGGAAGTTGCCAAATTTTAGCAAGTCAATTTGTGTTTGTCACGTAATTAATAGAAGTGCGGTGTATTAGAAGTATAAGTAGTTGAAATTTGGAGGTGTTTGTGAGCCTTAATTTACATTGTTATGGAGATTTAACCGATGCTTGTGTTTGGGAATTTTTCAGATATGGGACACCGTGAAGGGTCAGGTCCAAACAGGGTTTTCTGATGTTACTTCAAACGAAAGTACATGTATATTTGGACAGGGGGGAGGGCACCTTTCAATGGATTATGCATTATGAAGTGGTTGTTAGTGGACAAAAAGGTTTGCTTTTGCATATAATGGAGCTGCTATATCCTTGTTGCTTTAAATTTGTTAGCATGTTCGGTTATGCCTGTTTGTTTTAATGCTGAATAATATGTTGGGTGTCCAGAAAAAAAAGAAAGTTTGGAACTTCTCTATTGGTGTTGGGAACGGGTGGTGGCGATGTTCTGGCATTGGATGTATGTGCTGGTGAGTTGAAATGGAGGGTTAATGACTGTCATCCCGGTGCGATTTTTATGAAAACTTGTTACCTTGCATTCTTTTATACGCTGAAAGAATGTAAATCTTGCAAGTTCCATTAGCTTTCATCTAATGTATTTGATCTGTATGTGATGTTAAATGCAAGATAGTTTTTTAGGGCCTTGGATAGGATTTTGTTTGGATTCCTGCCGACTTGTTTAATCCTTTTGATCAAATATTTGAGTGTCTGTAAATATAGATAAGTAACTCTCAAACGTTGTATTCTTTTGTCACTCTCTCCTTCTTGTGTCTTGTTATACTCCTATACTATTGAATTTCATGGATTACTGAAAGAAGAAAGGGGTCTTTTTAAGTTTTTGAACATCTCATTTATTGAAAGGACGTATTTAGTTTATTTAACTTAAATTTAGAAAAAAGTGCTCGTAATTTGGAATTGTGTTTCTTGATTCTAGGAAGAAGTTCCCATATTATGTAACATAGCAGTTTAATATTATTTGGGGTTGTATCAAGGTGAATACTTGGACCCAGATTGAAAAAAGAAAATGATTATTATTCTAAATTTCCTGAAGATATATGATGTGACCTACTGGATGGATACTTTTGAAGTTTGTGAAATAAATACAAACCAGTTTAAATGGATGGTATAAATCGTATGCATGTCGAAGTGAAAATGTAGAATTTGGGTTTGGGTTGTTTAATCATTTGTTATATTCAACTCCTTGACATTATGTAGGGGCGTTACCGTAATTTATTTCCTACTCAAGGTCCACGCATTTACACTGATGGTGCTGATGGAATGGTTTGTAAACTCGATTCAATGTCAGGAAACTTATTGCGAAAGTTCTGTGCTTCTTCTAGCAAAGCAATATCTTCTATTTCCATTTCACTAAGTATATATCTACCTTATGACTTTGTTTGTAATTGAATGAAACCATCAGTAAGAGAAGAGAAAGGATTAGAAGCCCTTTTCGAAATCGAAAACCAAAAATAGCAATGGCTGGAGGTACGCCTATCGATTTAGTTTTTATGCTTCCGCTTAATCGATTTAAGTATGTTGATTAGGTTGTAAAACATGTTTAGATCGCATATTATGATTCACACAATCCACCTGTAGTTGATGAATCTAATGAAGTTCAATCTCTTTCTTCAATTGGGGCTTTCTCAATACCAAGATCCAGTGGTGAGGATTTGGTGGAAAGGTAAGGTTGCTATGATTTAAACGTGTACTATTTTCTGTCATTTAGCATCATTTATTATGTTTATTTAAGTAATTGACATTAGGAGGCTAAGCAATGATGCAACTGGACAGCAAGAAACAAGATCTGCAAATGACTTTGAACACTTCGACCACACCAAAAAAGAAATTAATAAAAGATATGAATAAATAAATAAATTGAATGGACCTAAATTAGAAGATTTGGTTTCCCAACCACGACTTTAAACCTAATATTGCTAGCCACTCAGCAAGATTGTTTATCCAAAATGGAAAGCAAAATCAGGCAATTGCTTGTGTATTAACCCATCTTTGGTTTATGTTCCCAATTCAAGCATTCTGAATGATTGAGAAACCGTTCTTATTGCATGATAATTGGTTTTTAAAATTTTTCAATATTCTGTCTGTAATTTATGTTTAACTGATTATGAATTTTCTGACAATGAGAGTTTTTCTGAATGAAATCTTTGAGCCTGGGGAGGTCTTCATTGCAGTCTTTACAATATATATCTACGTATATGCAGGACATAATGTGTTTCTGGGAATCAGTTGTGTCGTTTGTAATTGTTTCGAATTCTTTATCATATCTTGGTTCAATCTTTACCTTCGAACTAGTGGCAGGACAATGTTATCATAAGTTGTCGGGAACTTGTTTTAATTGTTGAAGCATTATTATGACAATAACTCACATTTAGTCATATTATTTCAGTAATAGAAATGCCCAATAGTTACCGCTGTCTGACAAGGACCAAGAGGAGAAGGCTCAAAAATGTGAATTTGTGCAAGGACTCCTGCTCTCTACTTTTCTTGATGACAACTTATAAGCTGAAAAATGCATTCTATAGAAGGCTCGAAAATGTGAACTTGTGCAAGGACTCCTACTTTCTACTTTTCTTGATGACAACTTATAAGCTGAAAAGTTCATTCTATCTAGATTACATTCTAGTTATGGAAGCTTATTGGGGCCAAAAAGGGTTAGAGGATAGAGTTGAGCATTTCGTGTTGTATATCTGCCAAAACAAACTCTGAAGTTCCTATTGTACATAAAACTCATTATATGCATTATGATATCTTCCATAAGTGTTATCTAGTTTATGCTATTAGCCACTTTCATGATTCAAGGATGCTCGTTTTTGCATACTCCTTTCCTAATTTGACAAGTTGCATAAATATCTGTACGTACCACGAGTTACACTAATTTGGCATGCTAATCAATGATTTTTAGGTCATTCCAAGAATTTAGTTTGCAATAAAGAACCTTGGGATAGTCATACACCACTAATCAAGCCTTTCTCTAAAGAAATAGACAATGTATATGCGCTCTAACTTCCAATGTTAATGTTACTCTATAAACTTTTAAATACTCAAAAAGTTATATACACAAACTACTACTCGTCATAATTGTCAAGCCTCAAAGCAAAAAAGGCCGAATATCAACTAATACTGATTATTCTAGTCTCACAACCCCATCATTAACCACAGTTGTATTAGCACTATTTACCCAGTTGCTATAATTCCGTCATTGACATCTCCCATGCTTGGAACTTGCATATTCTTGCAAGGCAACCCGTAGCACCGAGTTCATTAGAGAAAGGGAATTCTTAAGTTGTAATCTCTACATCCAGCACGAGTTGTGGGACACAAAAAAACTGTAGTCGGGGTGATTGACTTTCAACAGCCTAAGCCAGTTGTCAGCACCTCGCAAGAGAGAATCGAACTTCTGGCATTCATTAACTCCATCGGTATTCCAATCAGAAACTTTGAACTTATACGAAGCGAGTCCAAAAGTTGGTAGTAAGAGCTTCGAGGATATGCCCGCATCCTGCAACCCTCATCCAACCCTTCGTCCAACGTTGAAACATGGAATTGTGGCCTCTCGTTTCCTGTATATAGCAGTGGATTGTATTATGATATGGGCAGCTTATGAATATTACAATGATATGACGTGCGATGTATAATCACCAAGAAGCAAGAACAAATGAGAAGCAAAAACAGAGAAGTAACTTACTCTTAACAGATGTGGAAAGGGAATGGAAAGTCAAAAAACAGGCATCGATGTTTTCCAGAGTAGAGCTTACGGGTATCCTGTATATGGGGTACCTGCGTAAGACACACCATCTCATTCAGTTTGCATGAGATAAATTATCAGTGAAGTGCTACAAAATTTCACGATAAAAGCTTACCAAGCAATAGAAATCCAGCTTGCATGAGTCAAATCACAGCTTCGGTATGTTCTCAGTTCAGGAAAGCGAGATGCAATTATAGAAATCTGCTAGATTCAAGAAAATACAAGGATTTTATGTCATTTGAAAGAGAATGCAAGACTTAAGCATAATGCTCTAGGAGATATCAGGACTTGCCTTGTCAGCTAATAGTTCACGGAAAAATGGAAGATCCCGCTCCAAGTGCTCGAATATAAGACGACCAGGAGGGTTGCTAACATCTCCCTAATCCACTGATAATCCCGTGAAATGCTTGTTTCTTACTGGAAGTCTATTATATCCTTGGCCTGTGGTGTCCAGCTGGTTCCAAGTTCCCTTAGTATTATTAGCTCCTCTATCAGCTTCACATTCAATGCTGTCATCACTATTTGTCTCCTGAGATGAATCAGTATCGCTTACCTCTCCAGGTTTCCTGCCACGATGTTAAGCCCATTAAAAATGTAAACGAGTTAAAAAAGTTGATGAACACATATGCAATCACAAATATAATGTTGTCATTAAGTTGATGAACATGCCTTGTATAATCCCTCAAAATCTCTAGCATTTTCATAATTTCATTTAGCAAGGTAATAGTAAACAATCAGCAAAGGCACTACAAGCATCTATGAAGAAATACAATATATTTCACTGTAAGCATGTACCAAGAAAAGCTCACCTTATCTCAATCAAAGAGCTTGATGGATCTACATATAGTTGCATAGCAGACAAGTATGGCACATAATATTGGACAACAGAATCATTCCCATTCAGAACCAGCGAAACTTCGGCTCCATATACACTCCACTCCCTGAAAGAGTCCCAAAGATCACCGAGTATGAAGTATGGGTGGAGCTCACTATCACAATTTCTCCATCCCCTCACACTCGTCTGCAGATCTCCAGAATGAACCGAGTTAAAATTATACGGTACGGGTATAAATCATAGAACGAATGAACTATGCAACACATGTATCATACCAAGTTATCAAGTACAAACCTAAGCAGTTCATACAATTGTGAACATGTATAGCACTGTTATACCGTCTGATTAAGTTGATCTTGTTATCTTATTTGAACATTAAACATTTCCAGGTTTGACAATGTCGTTTCCAGTATACTCATTATTCTCCAACAATCACTCAACAAGGGAAAAACGAAATAAAATGTAATTGACAGGATAAAAAAAAACTTCTTCGCTGAATCCATAAAGGAAAAGTGGGACAAAAATAATAAAGAAGATGAGGAACAAGAAAAAAACCAATAAAATCTACATCATTGGCGGATTAAGAAAGCAAACAAGAAGACAAACTACTATTATCAATTTGAAAAGAGTTCATTCTTCTACATTAGATGTTTAAGAAGCTTTAGTCCATGGTGATAGTATGAACTTTGATTCATTTATAAACGAAAAATCTACTCCACTTTTCACATTGTTCTTTGTTAGAGTCTCTTATAAATGTAGTATTTTAGACACATATATAATGACATGTTCTTTTGTTTTACTTGGATGCTTTATTGGAAAAGTCCTAAATAAGAAAATCTTATAATGGTAATGAGAGTTATAATAATCCATGAACACGTTAGTTGATGACGACCTCATTCTCCCCCCACCCCCAACAGGTGTTTGAATTGTACACACCTGCGTATGTGAATGTGTTTCAATGGACTTGTTGCAGGCTTTAGAGAAATTAGTGAAAATGAAATTATGCAATGATCACAAACAAGAAAATCCACTTACAAAAGCTGTAATCGATTCATTGATTACATCATCAACCTAGTCAGTAGCCCATCCACAACCAAAAAAATACTCAATAATAATAAATAAATAAATAACTCATTTATGGAACCTAATCCTCCATTCACCCATCAATTGTAAATGTAATAAAATTTGACAGGCTATAGAGCATACTAACGGGTAATTATATTGAAGAACGTAATTGGTTGAAGATCAATAGGCGTTTAGAATAATGTGTAACTCATGAATTTCTGAAAATAAAGAACTCGCATAGTCAAATATACACACAATCCTTAAAAAACTTGTTTTATGTTAATTTTTCGCTCTTCCACATTAAATATTAGAAAACAAAATTTTTTTGCCTGAAGAACAATGAAGATAAAACAATACAACACAAATTACGCAATGAAACGTTCGCCTTATGTCGCGACTAATTATCACTGCCACTACTAGTTTGAGAATCTTCATCAACGTCATAAAAAACTTCGTCAACATCTTCAACTTCATTTTCTTCCATCTGCTCATTGTGTTCCACGACGTGATTTTTATAATTTGTTGCCTTGTCAATCTGTTTCCAAAGAAAAACTCGAAGAGTAAGATTATGTCAAAAAGTATAACCAAACAATTTACATTTCAAGTAACATTTAAAAGAATTAACCTGCGCTGATACAAGTTGCAGACGACCAGACAACTGGAATAAAGAGTTCATGGCTACACCTTTTGAGTTGGTAAGCTGAAGAAGAAACAACAGATAATGCGTGTGATATGACTTACTAGAAGGATCAAAACTAAAAACAAAGAAAAAATTATATCAAGTTCATAAAATAACCTATAATATGTACATAGACACAGAAATCGAGAAGTGAACTAAAGAATAAATATTGCACGTCAAATTTGAACTTATGAGAGCAAAGGTAAACCAAATGACAGATGGAGGAACAAAGTATAAAACAACTTTCACAATATACCTCGTACAAGGAATCTAGAAGTTTTGGTTCTTGAGATTTAACATAATTGCCGTGATACACCAATATACAGCGTATCCATGGAAGAATGAGCTTCCCACTGCGAGATCTGGCCAAATAAAGTTTGAGCAAAACAATAACACGAAACAAGCACAAAACATATAACTCAAAAGAAGTAACGATAATTTAGCTTCCGTTCGGCAAAATTCATAAATGGTCAAATTTCATTTCAACACATATTCCAATGGACTTACTTACTATCCACTAGTCTATCACTTATTTTTATCTCTTTATAAGCTTATACAAATTCAAAGTGTTTTTGAGTCTACATCATCTTTCACGAAGAAAACAATTTCTATTGTTTTCATTTCCAATAAGAGAACTTTTTTCTTTGCTCGCAAAGTCGTACCTATGCTATTAACATGTCGTATACAAATAATTTACGGTTAAGAAATTTAAAATAGCGTACCTGGATAGCCAGACATCCACCAAGATTTTTAGCAAGTTGAAAGCATCATCAGGTTCCATGGATAAGATTGCTGCCTTTACCTAAGATAAAACCGTGCAGTTATGAAAAAGTTCGATTTTGCATACAACAAATTAGATAATCAAAATTATGCACACAAAAGATAAACCTTTTTTAACGGCACAGTAGCTTCAAGATCAATACCCTTCAACATTTTTGAATCCAATATTGAGCTAAGAGTGGAATCGATATTACCAAGTATCCCTAAAGATCTCAGCTTGTCCTCCACGCATAGTGTTCCAGTATCAACATCTATTTTATCTGCATCCTCTGTAAAAAATAAACTAGATCATTCATGCAAGAGAAATATATTATAGGATTATGCGTTTAACCCCCTTTATTTAATGTTTATTACTTAATATCCATCAAAAAAATTCCAAGATGTGAATATTATAAAACGGGTTGACTCAGAATTGATGATGGTGCTCAATATTGGTGTAATCTAATAAAGATACTCGTATATTGTTTATATAAGAGAAAAATAAAACATCATTTATATGGATGTCATCAAACATATAATCATTGCCGTCTCATTACTTGAATGAAAATCTTCATTTGTTAACCTTATAATACATATAAGTTTATGTACACAAGTAAACTACATAATTTAAGTTACATGCAGACAAAGATTCAATGAACAATAATTCTTTTAATTCAATCATATCTTAATTGATGCATTTACTCTGTTGTAAATTATCATAATGCCTAGAAAAAAAAATTCCGCATTCCTGATGCCAACTGAGAAAATGTCGAGTCAAAAAATAAAGGCTCATCAACTGAAATATGTAAAATATGACAACTTCAGGAGAGAGCTTTAATTTTTAAGCACCTTTATTTGCCATAGAATTAGCTCCATTCTTTCCATCCATCAAATCCAAAACTTTGGGCTTAGGAAGCAATGCACCCTCAGCATTTGCACGATCCAGAGCAGTAACTGCTTGTCATCATAACAACACATCACAACGTATACAAGTCATGAACTTGATATTTCGAATAAAAGGAACATATTTCATATAATAGTATTTGAAAGTTGATATGCAAAGTCAAGCTGAAAACTAAGAAAGTAGCGTTTGCATGTCAAAAAGATCTACAATAAAGATTGATGCAAAATACTGATAGGTGAATCCAGTTTACTTTTATTAACCCCGTGAGAGTTTTCATTACTGATGAAAGATGAATCTAAAAGGAACTATAAGGGCTTTCTTTTCAAATTGGTCTGTTCATAGTTCATATTAAGTTAGGATGAAATGAGCTATTTGAGCTATCATGCTTTCATATAGTGCACATGTATTATTTATCTTCATAGATGCACTAAGGCAGTGGAAATTCTAAGTTATTTTAAATTTGATGTATTCAAGAAGTAACTGTCCAAAACACAGTATGTACTGGGAAAGCCTGGTAACGCAGGCAACTGCTGAAGAGTACCAAAGGTATGTAGACAAGACAAAGGCAATTTTCTTCCTTATATAGTATGAGTTTTTCCTTTAATAATTAATACAGTACCAAAGGCATGTAGACGAGACAGACAGTTTTCTTCCTTTATATAGTATGAGTTTTTCCTTTGATAATTAGGACGTGTTCGGTAGAGATTAAAATCGGATTAAAATTGAAAAACTAGCCGTTATTGTTGACTTTTATTAGATAATTGGAACCCAATAACGACTATATTTTCAATTTTAATTAGATTTTAAGCTTAGCCAAACATGCTTTTAATACAGCCAATAATAAACCTGATAACGCATATTTGGTACACAGTATTGGACTGAAACTATAAATAGGTATGTTCGGTAGAGATTAAAATTGAAAAACTAGTCGTTATTGTTGACTTTTTTAAGACGTGTAGGACCCAATAACGACTATATTTTCAATTTTAATTGGATTTTAAGCTTAGCCAAACATGCTTTTAATACAGCCAATAATAAACCTGATAACGCATATTTGGTACACAGTATTGGACTGAAACTATAAATACCAAGATTGCAACTCTTTTTTTGTAAAATCCAATCTCCCAGACAAACATTCTTTAAGTGGAATCATAACTACACCATATCATTCAAACCAGGGTAATGACAACTAAAATATTAGAGAAAGTGAGAGAAAACTGCCTTACCTTGATTCTGCCTTTTGGATGTTTTCTTTGACTTGAGGGATTGACTGATGGGTAGAAGGATTCCATCATCTGAACTATTTAACTTTAAGTCTGTTCCAGAGTGCACCAGAACTTTCTCAAATGATGGTTTTATTAGGAAACCATAGGCAAGAAACACGTGACCAGAAGCAGGCTCAGAAACCGTTTGTAGCTTTGCAGCAAATACATTAGGAATTGGTCTCTTGTGTTTCTTTAAAACTCCATCATCATCAGATATGCTGATCTTTGTGGGTTTGGAATTGCGTACTTCATCAATTGTCTTTCCATGCCAAAAATAACACACACCCATTTCTGATATACCCAAAATACATAGACCCTCATCATCTGGATCACTGCTACTAATGCACCTGCTATCCAAGAAGATAGCGGGGTGATCCATTGTAATAAATGCACATGCCGATTTGGTTTTGCTACCGTCAATTTTCCAGACTGCAACATATCTTTCACCCACAGAAGAAGAAAGCACATATCTCCCATCTTCAGAGAAAATCATACATCTAACAGCCCCCTAGTTACCGACAAACAATTTATGAGCCATAGGTGAAATGAAAAGTCAGAAAATTATCTCTATTACTGTCAGCAAAGGAAAAACTGGTCAAACAAAAAGATGTATACAATAATTAAAAGAGAACTGAAGAATCTCACAGGATGGCCTGAAAACTTCTGCACTTTCTTGTGATTTGAGGCATTGAAAATCTTTAATTGGGCCGCTGCAGTTGCTATCCATTTTCCATCTGATTTGGAGGATATCCACCCAAGAAAGAAAGTAACATAATCAATTACTTTTAAGTCCTATATTGTAACATTCAAATGCTAATATGTGGTAGCAGGTTATTGATATTTAGCTTGGCATCAATTCAGCCAACAAGAAAGCATATATATCACAGCTAAAACCTTTCTCTATGGACCTATTATTTGTCTTACTAGACTTCTCACATCACCAGAAGCAGCGAATTACATTCAAAAATAACAAATGACCCATTCGTCTTTTGTACTTTTTTCTAATCGTGCAGCAGTACATTTACAAATTATCAAAAAAGTAGGAAGTTACCCAGTAATGTACACTATTCTGTTTATGCAATTTCTTGCTACCACAAGGGAACAATGTTGTTATCTTCAGGATTCCTTAGATAAAAATTTCACAAATTAATCTTTAGTTCGCACATAATTGATAATGAAAAACAACATTTCCTTTGGATAACCAATGATAATGCATTTGTTTTAGTCAGTAATTAATTAGTAATCACATATATTGTTATATAATTACATATTTTAGCATGCTAATCTTGGTAATGGATTCAATTTCCCTCCACAAACTACTCTATCTCCATAACATACACACCCAAGTTTCATGATAACCATTTTGAAAATCGACCAGGAGATTACTGAATTTTGTTGCTAAAAATTTCTCAACTATATCATGAGGAAGAAGTTCATTCAATTACAAACAAAGTCATAAGGTAGATATATACCTGGTGAAACAGAAATAGAAGATATTGCTTTGCTAGAAGAAGCACTGAACTTTCGCAATAAGTTTCCTGACATTGAATCGAGTTCACAAACCATTCCATCAGCACCAGCAGTGTAAATGCGTGGACCATGAGTAGGAAATGAAATTGCGCTAACGCCCCTGCACAATGTCAAGGAGTTAAATATAACAAATGATTAAACAACCTAAACCCAAATTCTGCATTTTCACTTCGGCACGCATACGATTTATACCATCCATTTAAACCGGTTTGTATTTATTTCACAAACTTTAAAAGTATCCATCCAGTAGGTTACATCATATATTTTCAAGAAATTTAGAATAATAATCATTTTCTTTTTTCAATCTGGGTCCAAGTATGCACCTTGATACAACCTCAAATAATATTAAACTGCTCTGTTACATAATATGGGAACTTCCTAGAATCAAGAAACAAAATCCCACAATTACGGGCACTTCTTTCTAAATTTAAGTTAAATAAACTAAATATTTCCTTTCAATATATGATATGTTCAAAAAGTTTAAAAAAGCCCCTTTCTTCTTTCAGTAATCCATGAAATTCAATAGTATAGGAGGGTAACAAGACACGAGAAGGTGAGAGTGACAAAAGAATACAAACGTTTGAGAGTTACTTATCTGCATTTACAGACACTCAAATATTTGATCAAAAGGATTAAACAAGTCAGCAGGAATCCAAACAAAATCTTATCCAAAGCCCTAAAAAGCTACATTTCATTTAACATCACATACAAATCAAATATATTAGATGAAAGCTAATGAAACTTGCAAGATTTACATTCTTTCAGCGTACAAAAGAATGCAAGGTAACAAGTTTTCATAGTAAAACACACCCGGGATGACAGTCATTAACCCTCCATTTCAACTGACCAACAGATACATCCAATGCCAGAACATCGCCACCACCCGTTCCCAACACCAATAGAGAAGTTCCAAGCTTCCTTTTTTTCTGGACACCCAACATATTATTCAGCATTAAAACAAACAGGCATAACCGAACATGCTAACAAATTTAAAGCAACAAGGATATAGCAGCTCCATTATATGCAAAAGCAAACCTTTTTGTCCACTGACAACCACTTCATACATGTATAATCCATTGAAAGGTGTCCTCCTCCCTGTCCAAATATACTTGTACTATTGTTTGAAGTAACATCAGAAAACTCTGTTTGGACCCTACCCTTCACGGTGTCCCATATCTGAAAAATTCTCAAACACAAGCATCGATTAAATCTCCATAAACAATGTAAATAAAGGCTCACAAACACCTCCAAGTTTCAACTACTTAATACTTCTAATACACCGCACTTTTATTAATTACGTGACAAACACAAATCGACTTGCTAAAATTTGACAACTTCCATTATTCTTACACCTCAAAAACAACGGCACAAGGCGCGCGCGCGCACACAAAAAAAGAAACACAACATCCAAGTCAATACATATATATATATACATGAAGTAATTCCTCTTCATAAAATACAAGGTTTTGGCAATTATATTTTATATTAATTTATGTAAAGAAATTACATATCACTTGTTTATGATATTAAATTATGATTTCAATTCTTAAACGAGTACCTTTATTCGACCATCGCCAGGGCTGATAGCAAAGAAGTCCATAGATGGACTGAAGGAAGTTAAAATGTCACTAATATTCGAAGACCCCATTATAATTTTTTGAAAGCTGAAGCACAAAACGAGAAGAAAAACAACTCCAATAGCTTAAAGATACAGAATTGATTTTGTTAGCTTGGTATTTCGAAAGTTGAAACTACAAAATAGTATGTGTTTGTGTGTATTTTTGTTACTCGGGTTTCACAAGTTCTGGGATTGCGGAAAAGGCAGTGGTGACACGAGCAATCATAGTCAGTTTCACCATCTTTACTTCACGAGCTCACAGCTGCAAAAAAAAATATTCATATTCATTAGCCAGATATAAGAAAGATTTAACTGTGCAAGCACGAGCGGGAGCGCAGTCTAGAGAGAAAGAGAACGAGTCAATAAGAACAAAATTTAGCCTTATTCGCAATAATTTTGAAACGACTACATAAATACTTTTTTGCTGCTCCGTTCAATCAATCGTTACAGCAACAAAATCCTTCAAAACCATGATACTCTATGTATGGATTAAAATCTTTCTACATATATCAAGAAAGAGATCATCAAGTCGACACACAGAGACTTTACGACTTCAGAATTCCAGCGTAATATTACAAATGTTAAGATGAAATATGAAGCCTGAAAGGACAATTTAATATGGAGGTTGTGTCGTGTTCATATATCTCACAAGAAGTATCAGTACATATAAAAGTTTCGTAAACATATTTATAATGACTTTCAGTTTAGCAAAAAGTTGAAAACTAAAGGCAACCTGATTTTAATAGGAAAAAATAACTCTAATATAAATGCAATTGAAAAAATCCAGAAAGAGTACATCAAGTCTGAAGATTCATATCACAACAGCAAGGAAGCATCATGCAGCAAGACCCATGACATGATTACATGGTTAGTTCTTAAATTTGGCACATCGCAAGCAAAAATCAATTGCTTCCATTCAAAAACAGCTAAAATGGCAGAAATGGCTAGCTGAAAATTGTCATTAATAGGATGGGCAGAAGTCTCCAATACCTGCTCCCAGGAAATAAGTGGTGATAGCTCAGTTCTCTAGCAATTTCTCAAGCTATGGCAGTTCTATTCTTTTAAACATTGTGCACCAAGATTAACTTACATGCTAACACTATGTACTTCTTCATCTTCTTCTTTCATTTTTCTTTTAATTCTTTGTAACTAAGACCTAGTGAGGTTGTTGATCTCTCTCAATTGGATTTTTCTTCTCCTCAATTTGATCGACTTAATAGCAGCATACCTTCATCAGCAAAATAGAGAGATCCTCTGAAGGGGCTTGTTTACTATGGTGCAAGAGACGCATATCTTTTCTTAAGTTTGTGAAGATAAATAAATAAATAATAAAATGCAAAAAGCTATCTGTACATACTATTTGTCCAAATATATATGTTTTATTCCTTATAGTTTGAATTTTCCATCATCCTTAACTAGTAAATAGTTTAATTTCGGAAATCAGGACATCAGTAACAAATATGTTCCTAGCGTAGAAAATTGATAATACGAAAGTTGGTTGAAACTTCCAACAACTAAATGAGCTAAGCCTTTACCTTCCTAATTAATTTCATTCTTTTTTGCCATTCGTTTCCATGCTAAATGCAACAGATGTGATTCAATAGTTATCTAATAGTTTGTTGAGACCATCAAGACCATGTAATGCTATAGACCCACAATCAGGTAATCGATACATGATTAATACTATTCACGCCCAAAAAAGAACAGAATAGACAAAAATTCGTATAATACCCCAAAAGTTCAGATATTAAGCTGAATTGCTAGTTCACTGACCCATGCATGGAAGGATAGAAGAAATTGGAATAATTGATACTTGCGGAAGAACGCTTAATCAATAAACCAAATGTACCTTGAGAAAAAGAAATGAATCGAATATTGTTGCCAAGAGAAGAAGAGTGGAGACCGGTATTGGAAGAATGGTAGGAGGAGAGATGAGTTGTTGAAAGGGAGGACTGGAGACGGGAATTGAGTCGTGGTGTTGACAAGGTGAGGTAGGTTAGGTTATTAAGAAAAAAAATTGGGCCAATATCGAGTGAGGCGGTGTTAGGCTGGGCCTAACAAAAATGAGGCCCGCTCCACGTTTGGGCCTGAGGCGCGGGCCTCATCCGCCTCTACGCAGGACCGGCTCTATTTGTCGGAACACTGTTCAATTTTGCCGATAAAGCTTTGTCGACGCTATCGTTCTTAATCAACGCCACAATCTTACATCTAATAGCGTCCTCATCTCCAGGCGCAATCGAAAAAACTTCACCGCCAAAAAAATAACAAAATTTATTCAATGTATAATTATAAAATCCAAAACGGCAAAACCGTATATTGATGTATATATACCTTGATCTGAGATTTTGACGTCTTGATCGAATTCTGAGCGTTCAATGTGTCGATTGAGGGACGCGAAAATGTCCTCTATGGCCACCGCTGGGGCGGCAGCAGTCGGTATCGCTTTCGCTTTCGGAGCTTCTGTAAACGTTCCTCCGTTCCTGGTTGCCTTGAGCGGAACAAAAGGTGTTTGGGCTATGGGCCTGGTGTGGCCCAAACTGAATCATTTTTATAAGGCCGAACTGGGATTCTTAATGGATAACAAAAACTTATGACACCACAAAGACGATAATGTCCACATGATAAATATATATATTAATCACTTGGCCCTTTTTGATTTTGACTTTTTTGGATTACTTTTCTTCAAACTCATTTTCAACCATCAATTTTCTTAATAAAATAATTTTGAACATAGATTCATAACTTTTCTTACTTTTTAACTACACATTCTCCAAAAATCACTTTTCGCAAAAATACTTCTCAAAAAGTCGAGCAAACAAAAACTTAATTTGAATAAACTAGAATGAAAATAAAAAGTAATAAAAGAAGCCACATTTTCCACGCCTGATTTATTGACATTAAGGACGACACCTTAACGTTCGACAAATTTGGTCAAATTGCTTCTCTTGATATTTTCAGGATCTTCCGATTATATGCAATGCACTGATATGTCTTGATCAATGAACTTGCTTGCCGCGATTGGGTCTCTTCAAGTATGCAATCACCTCCCGTTGTCGCGACTTTCTCTCCAAAATAGACACTATTTATCCTCAATCGACACCACTATCATCCTCTAGTGACTCCCCTCCATAAAGCGTGTAAAGACTAATTTGTAATTGGCAATTTCCTAAGACAAAAATCATAATTTATTAGATTTGTATTAAAAATTTATTATATTGTAATCAAAGGCAAATTAGGTTTAGAAAAGTCCGAGTTATGGTAAAATTATTGTGGAATTAATAGAGTCCTAAAAGAAATCAAGGAAATCCAAAAAGAAGATCAATATTCGGATTTGAAGAAGCTAAAATCGAGTAGGACGTATTTTCGCTAGCTTGTCGCCTAGCCAACAATCAAGCGACAACTGTAGAAACAAAATCATTCTTGCTCATCTAGCGCTAGATTGGCGCTCGAGCGAGAGGTGCGTCGCTCGCCTAGCCGTCGAGTTACATGTCGATGCCTAGAATCCTGTTTGCTTTAAAATATTTGATTTTTCAATCACTTTTCATCACAAACACTTTTCCATATATATATATATATCCTATTATACGAACATCCCAAAATATGTTGAATCATTTTTTTTATAAAAATCATTCATTCGAAGATTCAAAACACGTTCATTGATTTCAAAATTTAACCACCATATTATTTGAACCATAAATTCATCCAAACTTTGATTTGTTGATCAATGTATAAACCTTCACATTAAACCACATATCAAAACACACGATATTTTTTAATCAAACACCAATCCACTTAATCCACCGGAGATAAACGATAATAGGGGTCGGGAACTGGTGCGAAGAGCACGCAGTCCATAAGGGCTAATGTGATATATCAGGAGCACGCAGTCCAGTAGAGTCAAGGTAACTACAGGAAAAGAAGGTCGGAGGAGACTCAGAGTTAGTACTATACTGTAAGTTGTTTCGTTTATAGTGGATTATTGAATGGCAAAGTGATCGAAGTTTTTTATCCTTAACGAAGGGTTTTCTCCGTGATTAATTTTGTGTTCTTTGTTACTTTCATATTACAAATTGTAGTAATTCAACATAAGATAAATTAACGTGATTGATTAACCATATAAAAATATTTAAAAAGTGATTTGTTACTTTTAATTGTGTAATTCCGTACAATGGATCTAAATAACGATAAATCAGTAAATAAATTTAAACTTTCCGAGTCAAAGTAAATATGTGAAGTAGAAGACACTGATCAATTGAATGTTGCTACGTCAAGAATAAATTTGGAAGTATTATCATTTAATTTTCTATTGAAATCATAAATGCGGAGTATGTTTATATTTTTTCTTTAACATGATAAATATTAATTACTTCATTTATAAAAATAATGTGTACTTAATAAAATATAAAACAATTAAATTACATGTTAAATTTATTTTCAAAACGAATTCAATATATAAATGTGATTGTACCAAGTCCATCGTACCACAAGTTGTCATCTCAAATCATCTAGCCTTCATCATCTGGAAATGGGAAGGGATGACGTGGACTAAGTTAATGGCCAATAAACAAACCTCATGCATATGATATACGCATGAATTACTTTAAAATAAGAACATTTCTCAATATGTATACAATTTCTTTAATTTCTTTGAAAACTTAACATTGACATCGTAAGCTCACTCGGTACACTGCCTAACCAATCAGAATGCAGTGAACAATTATTATTTGGAACTCAGTCAAGTCATATCGGTAGTACTGCGAAGCGGTTAACATTAACATTGAACATTGGTCGGGTGCACCGATCACTCACATCTTTCATGGCACATACACGTCATGATAAAAAAAATTCAGGCTACATGTCTTTTAGAAATAGTCCTTGACTCGTTGACATTTGAAAACTTTTTATTTCTTGAAACCTCATGTATGTTTGTGGATTCATTAATATGTATGAATATGTCATGAAAAACATTAATAATGTAAAACGTAATAATCAATTATCGTTTTCACATAATAGCCAATTTAGGCAACACATTTATATATTTAACAACATAATGTACGAGTGAATAAAATGGGAGGTTTACTTACCTTGAATTTTTAGCAATTTACTCTTTAGAATAGCACATAGAGATGTCTTTGGTCACGTGCCAAAATTCTA
>CAIGRT010162238.1:0-16373 GCA_903798405.1 Fraxinus platypoda
AGAAAAATAACAAATTACATAAATAGAAACGTGAAATCACCAAATCCAATGAGTTCCTCCACTACTTCACCAAATTGTTTAGTTCTTCATATAGTTCTTGAGCCAAAAGATGAGAGAAAAGTGTATAGAGGCGTTCCCAATTTGTATTCTACTGTTAAGTATTTGTAAGAGTTAAAAATTGGATGAAAATCACGTCCAAATTGGTTTCCAAAAGAGTTCCAATCGAATAAGGAAAGTTGCATTCGCGCGCAGATTTTTTGTCTCTGCACTGCAGTCAGTATTTTAGTCATAACTTTATCTCCTGATATCCAATTTAGGCGATTCAAAGTGATTTGAAAATATAACTCAAAAGGCTACAACTTTGATAGTAGTAGATTTCTTCCAAATCAGACGTTTACTATGCCAAAAATGGGTCTCAATCTTCGGCTAAAAATCTGGAATATATCTTGTGCGAATTGGAATTTAATTTTGATAATATTTTGATCATATTCCATTCCTTTTTGAGTTCCAATTACATCCAATTGTCTCCTAGCAATCTTCAAAGTATATTCTTCTGGTTCGAACCAACCATTGAGTATTTGCAATTTGGTCTTCAATTTTTGAATTTTGCCATTTTCGCTATTTTTGCATTATTTTCTCCAATTCTTCATCTAAAGCCTATTGTTTTCAACCAATTAGCTTACATCTCTTTCAAATCCCCCATTAAGCAACTTTTGGATATTTGCAATTTAGTCCATAAACTTTCGTTTTCTTTCATTTTGGACTATTTTCCCTTATTTCTTCCCAATTCCACTACATTCATCATGTTATCTTGCAAAATATAAATTGCATAGAATTAAACCATAGTCCAACATATTAACCAATAATTTTTCATGTTTTAACAGTAAAATAAGTGTAAAAACGCAACTATCAACCTTGTAAGTAACAAAATAGATTGGTGGATTTCATGCCATGGCTCACCTTCAATGTTGTCGCCAATGACTGTAAACCATATTTCGACCATGGGTACCGTCGGTAACTAGTAGATAACAAACGTAATTGTCACATTTTTTTAATAAATGATTATGACCTATAAATTGGGTGATTTGTAACTATGTTGTTGTTTCGTCCCCATTATTTTCAAAAAAAAAAATTTCCTGTTATTCTTAAGTACACATTCTTCAATTAAATAATATTACACACAAACCCAAAAAAATTTCTATTTTTAACCACATTTTTAATCAAAATACTATTCCAAGATACATTTTGGATAAAAAAAAATGGGGCTCAAACGGGCCCTTAATATTTGATTGTAACTCGTAAATTACGTGGTATGTGAATATAATCTTGTGAAATTTGTGACTTAATATATGATAGTAACCTGTAAATTATGTTGTATGTGATTGTGACATTTTTTAATTTCAATTTATAGGACAATATTTATCAAAGGTCATAGTGATATACCACCCGATTTTTGAAATTTTTTTACAAGTTTGTTAATTTTAAAATTATATTTTTAAACTATTGTAGCTATGAACTTTTCCCATATTTTAGTGGTGTAAATCAGAACTTATTGAATCCAATTATCATTTTACAATATCTAAAAATAATTATTCATTTTCATTACTAATTGTATAAATAATCATAATTAATGAATTTGCATAATCCATATCACAAAAAGCCTTAATCAGCTATTTAAAAAGATAAAATTAACTTAATTTGTGTTTCCATTTTTTTTTTTTTTAATGTGACCAATGTATATTGTGTAATATCATGAAGATTTTTATTTTTCATTTTTTGCAATCGGACTCTGCTACTCCTGTCTAAGATAATTTTATACTGAAAATCATGACGAAATTCTTGTGTAGATAGGGTAGATATTTTTGTGAACATTCATAGAAGAGCTTCTAAAATATTCGGACTGGGCCATATCAGATGGGCCAATTTTAAAACTTCAAGCCCGGATTAATATTGGGTTGGAATTCAACCTGGCCCAAAAACTCACTCTTCTGCTCCATGAATGGATAGAACTGAGTAGGCCCTATCTACTTCAATATGGGAAGATTATTTTTGGTGGAAATTACACCCAGTCAGATTTTTTAAACTCCCAATTTAAAAAATCATATCTAAAGTTTGTTTATACAAAAATTAGATATTAATTCAAAATTGTAGTACTAATAATTATATTACAAAATCAAATTAATATACATATACAACCACCCAACTCCACCACCCATTCAAAATCGTAATAATTTTCGTATTCTCTCTCTCTCTCTCTCTTCCATCCCTTTATCCCAACCACCAGAAACTTTCGCTGGAGACCACCACATATGTTGTCGCTACGATGACGCGTCACTGCTACAGTACGACGTCGTCATCGCACTGTCGGCTTGAGACGCTGCAACAGCAGCTTCCGTGCAATGCGCTCAACGATGCCGCTGTAAGCAGCTTGAGCTCCCCTGCTGCAACGGCAAACAATGGGCTAGCGCTGCTGCTACCGGAGATTTGTTGGTTTTGTGAGTTTTAATGGTCCCGATATGGGGAAATTTGGTCACGATCTGGTGCCGAAAATTTTGGGGTCAGTTTTGTTGGTTGTGTACAATTGGTGGTGGTGGCCGTGTGGTGGTGTAGGCTGTGATGGTCCCGATCCTAGTTGTGCAGTTTTTAGGCGACGATAATGATGCCGATTTTGGGCGGTGATGGTTTTGGGCGTGAGCGCCGTTGCTAGTGGTGGAAAATGTGGGGAAAATCTAGACTTTTGGGTGTTAAAGTTTTTAGGATAGTTAGTGGTGGTTAACAGATGGTCGCGGTGTTTGTAGTTGTGGCAGTGCTAGCGGTGGCGGTGCTAGTGAAGTGGTGGTGGTGCTGATGTTGGTGGTGGTTGTGGCGGTGGCTGATTATATTGTATTTGATTTTTTAAAGGTGTTTGGGTAATACTGGTTATGATATTCACGTAGTGGCCGACGGTGATGGAGACGGCTGTGGTGATGGTGGTGGTAGCAGTGATGTTGTGGTTGTGGGTGGGAGGGCGTGGGCTGGGATGATGGTGGTTGTGACCAATTATTTGGTTGATTGTATCCATAAATTAGTTAATTTAGGACCAATAAATATTATGTGATCAATTATTTAAGATTGTGACCAAAAAATTGGATATTTTGCGACCAATAAGTAATATGTGACCGATAACTTGTAAGTCGTGATTTATAAAATTTGTGATTTGTGATCGATAAATAAATTGTCGCATATAAAATTCATGATTTGTGATCGTGAAATAGTTTGTGACCTATAAATTTTTTAATTTGTGACCGAGAAATATTTTGTGACAATAAAATAAGTTGTGACTTATAAAATTTATGATTTGTGATCAAGGAATAATATGTGACCTATTAATTTGATAAATTTGTGACCTAAAATAATTTGTGACCATAAAATTTTTAATTGTGACCTAGAAATTATTTGTAACTAATTATTTCGATAATTTGTGACCAAATTGTATATAATTGCGACATTATATTTAATATATAAAATATATTTTTAATTAACTTTTCAGAAATAAAATTTAATAAATATCTGATTTTTGAAATTTTAAACATTTTATCTTAGTTTTGAAATGAGTTATAGTTAAACTCTTACTTATGAATATTTCCCTTACTTTTGTGGAAATTATAACCATCACCTATTATTTAAAAAAAAATCAAGAAATACTTTGTAATGAATTTTTTTTGTGTTTTACTTTCAAAATATATTAAAACGAAAAATGAATGAATCACTTCACTCATTCTAGGCAAATCAATTGTGAGCTGAATAGATGCCACCAAACACGTCCTTTCCTATTTGAAAATAGATAATCAATTATGTGCAAATCCCCCCCCCCCTCCCCTCCCAAACCATGCCCCTTTCCATAGTTTTTCATTCTAAATACCCTAATTCTCCATCGATTCGTATTCATTCTTAAAAAAATCTAGAACACTCTCAAGAAGTCGAAGAATTATATCTCACCGATCCTCACCACCCAGATTCACAGCACTATTGTCTATATCAAAATATATTATAGAATCATTCTTTGATCATCAATACAAGCGTGATTAAGGTTTATCTGCTAATATATAAACCATAATCACGCTTGTAAAACCATCACATTCAAACAAATTGAAGCCTTCCTTTTACAGTAATCGTTGTTATTTCAAGCGTCATCCACAATATGTCAATATTTCAAGCTTCGACCACAATATGTCACATTATCAAAGTTACAGTTATCGAGTGATGTAGTACATAGTTATTACTGGATTATATACAACCATACGTATGAAACTAATCGACAAACATAGCCTTAACACATTGACATCTCATAAGCAATAACGCAATAATTATGAAATTAAATTTTAATATTATGAAACCCAAAATATTGTAGTAATCAAATGACGTACGAAAAATAATCTTTTCCACTTATGGATTACAATATACGATCATCCATACTAAAAAACGAAATAGATTTTATCCCAACATCCAGATATCCACATGCCAAGATGAAACATTATAATTATTTACGGACGAAATGGGAATTTAGAACCTAATTCGAAATCTCATATTTACAGACAAAAGCTAAGTCGCAGCATGATTAATCGGGAAATCGAAATGACAGGGAATGTGAATAGTGAGTATATATTTAGTTGTTTTTCAAATTGACATAAAAATAATTGCAGCATATTCTCGAACCATGAATCAAATATGACAAGAATTTATGAAACGATTGCATTTACAAACTGGAAATACTAAGATCAAATTATGGATTTCTGCAGTAGAAACAACTTCTTGATGGCTGGACGGTAAAGCAAGAATAGAAGGATGATTAGCTCCACAGAAAAATGGGAATATGTTTTGCCAAAAATCATGCTTTTTTGAATTCTGTAATGTGTTTTGAAAGGGCATTAATGGTTAGTGTAACACTAGGGATAATTTGAAATTTCCCAGTTACAAAGACTAAATTGAGTTAATTACGGTTTACAGTATTTTTTTAAAAAAATATTTACTATATCACAAAGTAGTAATTGGATTTTAAAAATCACATAGTAAATGCTAAATTTTTATTTTGTAACGATATAGATACGAAAAATTTCTATTATTTTTCTCCTTGGGTGCCGAGTTGCTTGCCAATTTCTCTATAAGGGTGACTTAGCGAGAAATTGAGGTGCATTTGACATATACCGTATTATATAGTATAAGATAAAATTATTTTTATATGATATTTGGTGTTGTTCTGCATTCTATCTTTAGTTAAAGTGACACACACATTAATGTGTATTTCCTGATATTATGGACGGTGGTTTTCGATTCCCCCTCCATCATTTCTTCGTCTCATTATTTAATAAGTTCCACCTCACTCCTAGCCAAATAAATCCCAACGCGTGGAGGAAATCACTATATTTCCTATACATTTGCCTTAGTAAGAATATTCCACTCTCAATGGACCTTTTCAGGTGTGTCTTCAAAATGCACGAGCTAGCCCAGTATAACGTCTTCGTCTACTTTACCACTAGGGTGTCATTACGTTTTCCCAAGTTTAGGAATTCCAACAGCGGGTGAAAATGCTGTTCTTCTTCGTTCGACCCAATGAGGGCCAATTCCCTTTCAATACCCATTGGAGACATCCCTTAATTCGTCTGTTCAATAGTGAAGTTGAGATCATCCCTCTTCTAAAGGTTCAAATCCAACAAATGACTAAAATTCTACCCCTTGTGCCCGACCTAGGGTCAGTTTTGACAATAAGAAATATGTTGCTAGTGGAGATCGGTTGTCCTACTGATAGGTCCTTTTACCTTACTTGTATTTTTATACTTGGGAATATCTTTGACTTGTCTTTATTTGTTGGGCTTGATTAACTCGAATACTTGCGCACATATATGGATTTTGATTAGGACGAAGTGTTGAAGTCCCTGCCTGAGCTAGGGAGCGATGATGGATTTATCCCTGCTGATGGTAAGTTCTGGCACGTTTCGCTTTTAGTTTTACATTTGTATGCCTCTTGACTCGTTGTTTTGTAAGCTTGACAGACTCTATCTTATGTGTACAGGGATGAAGTTCAATTTAGAGAAAACTATGAACTCTTTGGCAGAATGCGGTCGTGAGAGCAACGATGACCCACCTTCCACTCCATTGAAAAGGAAGAAGACCAATAATGGAGAAGCACTGCGTCGTAACATCGAGGAGGCATCTCAACCTTTAGATGAGCCTGGTCAAACTATCCCACCACCCGAGGTTGGTCGGGGCAGCTCGAGTTGTGTCGAGCCCGAGCGCGAGATTTCTTCTCTTCTGGACTTTAGATTTCCTCCCTTTCGGGGCTATTCAGAGATGAGGGCATTCAGATCCTTAGTTATGCCTGGACATGCCCAGGCTATTGCCGGGCAAAGTGCTAGCGACATTGAGAGAGTTCTAGCAATCTACACTCAGAGGGTGGATTTTCTGTCATCCTTCTTTGTTTTTGTTTGTTTATTCTTTTGTACGTGCCCAATAGTTATTTGTTCTCTTGTTTCCTTTAGGCGGTGGCTCTTCAGGCTGGGCTTGTCGAGTCGAGTCATCACATTCATCGGAGTTGAATGCCCTTGCGAAAGAAAAGAAGAAGGAGTCTCACCATTACAAGAAGAAAGTCTCTTCTTTGAAGAAGTCTCTCGAAGCTTCAGAGGCCCGTGCTCGGGAGCAAGAGATGGAGATAGACAACCTGCGCTCTATTTTGGCTCGGGCTCCCGAGGAAGCGGTAGAGAAATATAGAGCTTTCGCGGAGTATGCTAAGGATTTGGAGGCGTCTGTGGAACGGTACAAGTCGTCATCTGATTTTGCTAAGGCCTTGCATTCTTACGGGGGGAGGCGATGGCAGTGTCCATCAAAATGACCAAGGAATAGATATCTGCTGAGCAGCTTACTATCTATCCTTCAGGCTTTGATAGGTTTCTGGCACAGCGCAAAGGAAAGGAAGGCGAAGCCTGTCAATCCAAGAAGTTTGGGCGCACATCACGAGGCGGGAGTGAAAGGACTTCTCATTCTGGTTGACATGACCTTTTGTTGTAGGCCTTTTATCACTTTTTTCTGTTATTTGATTTTATCATTTGGCTATTTAGTGTTTTCTCCTGGTCTGGGATGTGGACAGACAATCTTACTACATTTTGAGTATGAATGCTTGCTTATTGAACATCATTATTATTTTGCCTTTCTTTTTTTATATCTATCTTGTAGTATTGGTGTCGATTGCCGACGTATGAGAGTTTATTTGCCTATCGTTGCACGATTCTTCCTGTATGATCATAATAGCTAGCAGATATGACAGCCAACGGATGGACGCTTGGTTTCACAAGCGTAAGTCGAATGCCACGCGGTTGACCCGCGAGCGTTGGCGCCAAGCTCGGTTGTAATTTTACTTTTCGCATGTCAATTTTCGATCTTTGACTGGTTTCATTGGTGTTGTTATCCTTTGTCGAATAGCAGTATACAAGGTCTAATGGTTTGGGGCCTCAACCAATTCATAACTTTGAATGCCCCTTACTCGACCGTAGAACTAAGTCGCCCTTGTTACAAATCTATCGGTTTTATTGCTTCCACCTATCCCCTTGGGGCCTTAACCAAGTTTTGGTTTTTGAGGTTCTTTATCAGAATTTTGAGTGATTTTGAGCTAACTGATCATTTTTCGTCTTTGTTGCTCACCATTATATGTCAAACAATCTTGAGTTGTTGAATGCAGGGTTCGATGGTTTTGAGTTCTAACCATTTTTGGTTTTGGAAACTCACCATCAACCCTTAGAGTGATTTTGAGCTAACCAATTTCTTGGCCTTGTTGTTCATCGATATTTGTTGAATGATCTTCGAGGCAATAGAGTATAGGGTCACGTGATAATTACCAGCCCTTAAAGCGATTTTGAGCTAGTCAATTTCTTAGCTTTGTTGCTCACCATTATGTGTCGAGCAATCTTGGGTTGTTGAATGTAGGGTCCGGTGATTTTGAGCTTTAACCATTTTTTGTTTTGAAAACTCACCACCAGGCACCAGCCCTTAGAGCGATTTTGAGTTATCCAATTTCTTGACTTTCTTGTTCACCGCTATGTATCGAGCGATCTTTGAGGCAATAAGGGGGATTTGTATTCTTCATTTCAATCAATCACAAATCAAGATCTCGTAATAGTATTTAACTTGCCAAGATTTGGGGATTCGATAGACGCACCGGGACGTCCCAGCTAGGATAGCCTTTCCTTAGCACCCTCATCATCTACCGCCATCCAGGCTTCTCATTAAATAATTTCAATAAAGTGTGCCTGTAGCAGGCATTACATAACGAACATCCTAGCTACTATATTTACAAGAGATCATTACATCAAAAAAGAAAAATGAAACCCCCTAACGACTATATTTACAGGAAAGAATTATGCGACTCGAAATCCCTACATGTTGGTCTACTGATAATACTTCTTGAGATACTCAGTGTTCCACGACCTGCCTAGTGGTTTTCCTTTCAAGTCCTTTAGGTTGTAAGCTCCATTTCCAAGGCTTCGGATCACCTCATACGGTCCTTCCCAATTCGGCCCGAGATTAGACGGAAGGTGACCCGATGTTGCGCTTCCCTTAGTACGAGATCTCCTAACTGAAAAACTCTTGGTTTCACCCAACGATTGAAGTACGCAGCAGCCCTCCGCTTGTAGGCTATCATCCTCATAGTTGCTCTCTCCCTTATCCCATCTAGTAGGTCGAGCTCTACGCTGGTGGTCAAGACGTGAAGCTTCTTAGCTTTCATCCTTCCAGTCTCGTTTAGGACATCTACTGGGACAACAGCCTCCATCCCGAAGGATAACTTGAAAGGTGTTTCTCTTGTGGGTTCTCGTGGGGTCGTGTGATACGCCCACAACACATTACGTAACTCGTCTGCCCAAAGCCTCTTTTCCTTCTCCAATCTCGTTTTGAGATCCCACAAAATAGCTCGATTTGTTACTTCCGCCTACCCATTAGACTGGGGGTGAGCAATAGAAATGAGCCTGTGATCTATGTGATAACTTGAACAAAAATCCTTGAAGCCATGGTTGTCAAACTATTGGCCATTGTCGGTGATGGGAACTCTCGGTATGCCAAATCTGTATATAATGTTCTTCCAAATGAAGCTATGTACTTTTGCTATTGTAATAGTAGCCAAGGGCTTCGCTTCGACCCATTTTGTAAAATAATCAATAGCTACCAGCAAGAACTTTCTTTGCCCATTGGACACAGGCAAAGGCCCCAGAATATCAATCACCCACTGAAAGAAATGGCTTACTCCAAAAATGGCTGATTGCTGCGCGACGGGAACATGAATCAAATTTCCATGACGCTGGCATACATTGTACTTTTTTACCAACTCCTTGGCATCCTCCTTCATCGTGGGCCAGTAGTACCCATGTCACAGAGCTTTGAAGGTAAGGGTAGTTGCCCCTTGGTGATTACCACAAATCCCTGAGTGTATCNCACAAATCCCTGAGTGTATCTCGAGTAACACCTCATGAGCCTCACTTGGGCGCAATCATTTCAGGTATGGCATGGTAAATCCTCGTTTGTATAGCTGTCCATCAATTACTGTGAATGAGGCTGCCCGAATTTTCAGCATTCTGGCCTCAGATGCATCATTTGGCAATTTATTCTCCATCGGGTAGTCTACCAACGGGTCTAGCTAGCTTTTTTCATGTTCCGTGCTCGCTGTGTCAACTATGAGCAAAATGCTCTGCTGTCACGGACTTGTACATTTGTCGTGCTAGGTAGATTCTTCGAATTTTTCGATGCTAGCTTAGATAGGGCGTATGTCCGTTCATTGTCTCAGCGAAAGACCTTGGTTATCCTGAAACTTGCAAATCCCCTTTGCATGTCCTAACCTTTATCAGATGGGATGCCATCTTTCCGTCCCTTGCCTCAAATTCACCTGTCACTTGTCCAATGATCAACTGAGAGTCACTGTAAATTTCGATTGATGTCATCCCGAGTCTGGCTGCCAAACTCAGGCCCGTGATAATTGGTTCATATTCAGCGTCATTATTCGTTATCGAAAACTTAAAGCACAACGGATACTCCTACTCTTTAGATTTCGGCCCTATCATAATGATGCTTACTCCTGACCCCTCGCCATGCGAGGATCCATCTACGAAGATTTTTCAATCCCTTCCGATTGCGAGGGGTAATCAGGCAGCGTTGTAAGCTCTGCGATAAAATCTGCTAACGCTTGCGCCTTCATGGCCTTCTTGGCCTAAACTTAATGTCAAATTTCCTCAACTCGATCGCCCACTTCAACATCCTTCCCGACGTCTCAGGTCAATGCAAAATTTGCTTGATGGGCTGATCGGTTATGACCTGTATGGTATTAGACTGAAAATACGACCTCAACTTTCTGACTGCTATAATTAATGCAAAGCCCAACTGCTCTGCAAGGCTATAGCGCATTTCTGCACTTCTCAACACCTGGCTGACGTAGTAAATAGGCTTCTGCACTTTTGAAAATTCCTTCACCGGTACCGCACTGACCGTATGCTTTGATACTACTAAGTATAAACACAGCACATCCCCTGCACATGGTCTAGTCAAGATCGGTGGCTGTTGTAATGATTGTTTCAAGGATTCAAGCAACTCATCACACTCCTTGGTCCATTCGAAGTTGGTAGAGCCCCTAATCATCATGAATGAGTGGTAGCACTTATCTACAGCTCGACTCTTTAAACGATTCAACGCCGCTACCTAGCCTGTCAGCATTTGGACATCCTTCATATTTTTAGGGCTTTTCATCTCTGGAATGGCTCAAATTTTATCTGAATTTTCTTCAATGCCTCTTTGTGTTATCATAAAACCCAAGAACTTAACGCGCACTGTTCCAAAAACACATTTCTCCGGATTGAACTTCAGTCTATTTTGTCGGGCAATGTTGAACAGTTTTTGTAAGTCACTCACATAGTCGTTGGCTTTCATACTCTTATTGACCATATCATCTACATACGCTTCAATGACACTCCCAAGCAGGTCTCTGAAGACCTTATTCACCATTCTCTAATAAGTTGCTCCGAAGTTTTTCAAATCGAATGGCATAGCCGTATAACAGTACTTCACAGCATCAATTATGAATGAGGTTTTCTCCTGGTCCGACTCTGCCATGGAGATCTGATGATATCCAGAAAATTCATCCAGAAAACTTAATCGTTCGTGACCTGATGTAGCATCCACCAAGTGATCTATTCTGTGTAATGAGTACGAGTCTTTCAGACACACCTTATTGAGTCCGGTGTAGTCTACACACATACATCATTTTCCATTTGATTTCTCTACCAGGACGACATTTTCCAACCATTCGGGATATTGTACCTCTCTAATGAACCCTGCCTGCAGTAGCTTATCGACGTCGACCTTTCTGTTTTATCGACTTAGCGCCCGGTAAAATACCAAGGCGATGTTGTGCAACAGATGGATCAATCTCTTGTATATCGCTCAGGCACCATGCAAAAACGTCCAAATTGATATACACACACTTCACCAATTCTTCTTTTTCCTCTATCCCTAAGTCTACCCCCACGCTAAATTCACGCCCTCCTGCCACCAAATGTTTTTTTCGTAGTATCGAGGGGCTCAATTCGCCCATTGGAGGCTCAAGATCCAACATCATCACTGGTAGTGATCCTCTCATCCGTATACTATCAACATAACACTTCCTCAAAGACTGTTGATCACCTCTCACATACCCCACACCACGATTGGTTGGGAATTTCATCACTTGGTGGTAAGTGGAGGGAATAGCCCTAGCAGCATTCAGTAGGGGTCGATCGTAGATTGTATTATGCGCCATGGGGGTCTTGACAATCAAAAAGTTCGTCAAGATTACCACACTAGCAAGGTAAGTACCCAATGTCACTAGTAGTTCCACGACTCCCTCCAATATCACAATAACCTCCCGAATCCTAGGAGGGTGCGGATACTACTTTTAACTTTTCCAACGAAATTTTCAATCCCATAAATACTTCCCAAGTGAGACCGTTTACTGCGCTACCACCATCAACCAACACCCTTTTGAGATCGTAGTCCGCTATGACACCGACCATCACCAAGGCATCATCATGGGAGGTTACCACACCTATTAAATCTTCCTCACCAAAAGTGATGCTTTGATTGAACCTAGCCTTTTTCTGAATGGAGCAGACCCCGACAGTGCGTACATAACTCTTTCTAGCCGAGTTCGAGTCCCCCTCCCACGCTGCGATCCCTCCAATAATCACATTTATAACACCGATCGTGGGCGGTGGTCGATCATCAACCTTTGCTTGCCCTAATCATTCCTCGCGTACTTAGTCAAAAAACCTCGCTTCAAGAGGCGCTCGATCTACTCCTTTAAATGGATGCATTCTTTCATGTTGTGCCCATGGTCTTTCGGCGTTTGATTCTGTAAGAGGGTCATCATAGATGCCAATTGAGTTTCTAGGGCACTGAATTGGCTATGTATCACGTACTGCAGTGGCGGTGGCGGGTCGTGACCCCTTGCAACAGATTTTGACTCCATCTCTGTCGCATTTCCGACCATACACATTTTACTTCTAGTCCGTCTCCTTGATATAGCTTTTTTGTTCAGTGATTTCCCATAGACAGCGCCAATGAAATTGTAGCGAAATAGACCTCCGTGTTCTCCTTGATAAGTAGAGTGTTTCAGCTACTCCGATTAGTGAATGCTACTTGCAAAATGAGGTTGGGGCTTTTTTCCCGTTGTACCTGCGGCGTGAGAATTAGTAGTTAGTTTAGGAAAGTAAGAAGATAGTATAATTGGAATATTCAAACAGTTTAGGTCTTTAGAAGAATACCTTTCTCACCTTAGGGGTATTTATAGGCACCTAATGCAACGCAGTCGTTCTGCGGTTAATGGTGCCATGTGTCCCACGTAAATCTTCTCACTTCTCTCACGTTCTGACGGGATAACCCCCACTGCTCAAGCGGTAGGTTCTGCCCTTATTTGTCGTTGGACGGTTCCCGTCCAACTCATTGCTATTTGTATGGTTAAGTGTAGCGTTGGCCTCATAGGGGTCGACGGCTTCATGGTGGTATGCGGCCTTTTGTTGGTAGGCGGCCTCATAGGGTTCAACAACTTCATGGTGGTAGCCGGCCTCATGGTGGTAGGTGAGCTCACGGTGGTAGACGACCTATGTGAACGTAGATGGCCTCATAGTGGTATACAACTTGTAGGGGTAGACAGTCTATCATGTGGTGCTTTACACATGGTGCATATTAAGTAGCCCTTACCTTAATGGCTATCGTGAATCATTATTAATAACATCTCATATCACAGGCGAACCACATTTCACCTGTCACCATCAATAAAAAAATTGTCAAAGATTTTCTGTAGTTGGGGATTTTTCCTATTCTAAAGGGTCATTAATTATTGCAAGTCTTTCTGTGGGATATCGACACCGGTGTGGGAGAGGCTTGGGATTTGCTTTGCGTGGTTGCTGGTTCGTCGCCTTTCTCCCTCTTTTTTTTGTTTTGCTTTGAAATTGGGCCCTTTGTTGGGCGGCCCGTTTTGCTGTTTGATTCTTTTGAACCGAACCGTGTGAATCTCTTTTCCCCCATTTTGCTTTTTTACTCCACTTTTTCGTGAAATACTTTTGTTTCTTCTTATCTAATATGTATGCTCTCTAGAAGAAGAAACCAAATTATATGAAGGAAAAAAGTAGAAATAGACGAATAGAATAAAATTAAATGTTTTGTACTAGGCATTTATGGAAAAGACAAAGCGGGCATCCGATAATTTTGTAGAAGATTAAATATTTAGAAGTGAATTATTGAGATGCTTGTGAAATATCAAATTTTACCAAGTGGGCATCGTAGTTTTATGCATAAGATTGAACTTTTGAGAGTGGGCATCTGAGATTTTTGCAAAAGATTGGATTTTTGGATTTGGGTATCTAAGAATTTGGCAGAAGATTGAATATTTGGAACTGGGCTATTAAGATTTGGTCATAAGATTGGACTTTTGAGAGTGAGCATCTATATTTTTGCAAAAGAGCGAATTTCTCGAATTGGGCATTGGAATTTCTGCAAAAGATTGGATTCTTGAAATTGGGCATCTGAGATTTGGGAAAGTGGGAATTTGAGATTGTTCCGAAGTGGCAGCAATTGAAATAGATAGCGTGAATAAAAAATGGGAGACGACTCGTTGAATAACAATTTGTCGGTTTACATGGAGAAATAAATTTTTAGAAAAATTGAGAATGGTGCAATATTGCAATGTTTTCAAAACATGAGACCTTGTAGAATGTAGTTGTCCAAGATCACAGTTACATAGTAGGTTGTATCGCGTATTTCTTTAGTAATTTGGGTTGTATTCAATTATGTTTTCATATGTATATATTTTTTACGTTTTAGCGCGTTTACATATATATTGAATAATTTTTAATATTATTTAATTAAATATTAATAAACGACCTCACTCTTACAATCATTGATTGTCGACGGTCATTTGTCAACGTCCGTCCGGGCTGAACTTCAATGTTGGGTCCGCCACTGCCCTTAAGCAAACATTTTTTGACAAAAACTTCAGTATTCATTTTATTCTATTAAAAATTTATCAAGATTTACTCCTCTTTACATTAATCTTTACATATTTGATAAGATAAACTAGATAAAATTAAAGAAAGAGATTATAAATCAATATAAATGAGTTGTGGATAAATGTATAGTATTTGTAATTCCAAAAAATGTGTATAAAAAGTCAGTTGAGAGTTTATAAAGATTTCATAAACTTAGGCTAAGTGATAAGTTTTTGCCAAAATATGCTCGAAACTCTAAATCTCAGGTAGTGCATAGTTTCAATCATATTTTAATGAAGGTTTGGGCACCTGCGTTTAAAGTTTATGTACGTTAATCACATATATGTCAGATGGGACCATAGGATTTGGATGGCATTTAGATTTTCTCTAATTTTTGGTATTTATTAGAATCAGTGATTTTATGATCAAAATTAATTATTTGATAATCCATAATAAATTAATCCACAACGAGATTGAAGCGTGCGAAGTATAGTGTAGGAAACACTTGACTTCACAGTTTTTGAATTTCTTTCTTCGCACGGCATCAACATACCAATTTCTTCAACTTCAATTTGCTTCAACATAATTAGATTCATTGATGATATTGCCATTTTGAGCTTTTGGTGGATATGAATTATGTAAATATAACTTATATTTTTTGAATAAATGAAGAAACTAGAAAACAATATTCAACACAATAGAGTTTGCTCAGGCTACTTCTCAAATTAGTGTTCACAATTGAATAAACAAGAATCAAGAAAGTTGGACGTGAAAAGAAGCATGATAACACAGGAGAGAGGAAACAACAAAAAGGAATAATAATAATAACAATATAGACATAAAGACGTGTAAAAGCACTTCCAAGTTCCATCATACCATGCATTAATGATGAGTATTGCTATTTACTCCTATTAAAATTACAACTCCAATTTAAGTAATATTAGTGTAACATTAAATTATATGAGAAATTAAATAAATAATTTAATTTCACCTTTTATTTAGCCTATTATCTAGTACCACTTAAACTGTGGTTGTAACCTCAATGGGGCCACATAACATTACTCATTAATGTTGAGTTTCTTGCACGTTGAAGTGTGTATTTAACTATTTATATTCCTGGAACTAGGTCTACTATTCTAAAAAATCATGCTATAAGTACATACAGATTTTATAGAAAATAATTAAGACAACACTTGGCATACATTCGTTGGATGATTGAAAAAATAAAAACAAAACAGGCGAACCATATTTCGCCATGTCACCGTCAATAAAAAAATTGTCAAAGATTTTTTGTAGCTGGGGATTTTTCCTATTCTAAAGGGTCATTAATTATTGCAAGTCTTTCTATAAGAGTAATTATTGAATCCATCAAATTTCCTGCTAATTTGTTCCCTTAAGTAGCGGCGGACCCAGCACTCGGCGATGGGGCATGGCTGCGCATGTTGGGCTCCGTCGGAACAGTGCAAGATCGCATGGGAAGAGGGAGATCGGCGCCGACGTGGGAGAGGCTTGGGTTTTGCTTCGCCTGGTTACTGGTTCGTCTTCTTCCTCCCTCTTTTTTTTTGTTTCGTTTTGAAATTGGGCCCTTTGTTGGGCGGCCCGTTTCTCTTACTTTTTCGTGAACTTTTGTTTCTTCTTATCTAATATGTATGCTCTCTAGAAGAAGAAACCAAATTATATGAAGGAAAAAAAGCAAAAATAGACTAATAGAATAAAATTAAATGTTTGGTATTACGCATTTATGGAAAAGATGAAGCAGTCATCCGATAATTTTGTAGAAGATTAAATATTTAGAAGGGGATTATTGAGATGCTTGTGAAATATCAAATTTTACCGAGTGGGCAT